>JAFEMH010003374.1:0-270019 GCA_022495995.1 Adenophora triphylla var. japonica
ATAATAATAATTATAATAATAATAATAATAATAATAATAATAATAATAATAATAATAATAATAACAAAAATAATAATAATAATACATAATAATAATAATAATAATAATAATAATAATAATAATAATAATAATAATAATAATAATAATAATAATAATAATAATACATACATACATACATACATAATAATAATAATAATAATAATAATAATAATAATAATAATAATAATAATAATAATAATAATAATAATAATAATAATAATAATAATAATAATAATAATAATAATAATAATAATAATAATAATAATAATAATAATAATTATTATGATTATTATTATTATTATTATTATTATTATTATTATTATTATTATTATTATTATTATTATTATTATTATTATTATTATTATTATTATTATTATTATTATTATTATTATTATTATTATTATTATTATTAATTTCCCTATTACCCTATACCCTACGCCCTATACCCTATATATACTATACCCTATACCCTATGCCCTATACCCTACGCCCTATACCCTACACCTATACCCTATGCCCTATACCCTATGCCCTATACCCTATGCCTTATACCCTACACCCCTATACCCTACACCCCTATACCCTATGCCCTATACCCTATGCCCTATGCCCTATGCCCTATACCCTATGCCCTATACCCTATGCCCTATGCCCTATGCCCTATGCCCTATGCCCTATGCCCTATGCCCTATACCCTATGCCCTATGCCCTATGCCCTATGCCCTATGCCCTATGCCCTATGCCCTATACCCTATACCCTATGCCCTATACCCTATACCCTATACCCTATACCCTATGCCCTATACCCTATGCCCTATGCCCTATGCCCTATGCCCTATGCCCTATGCCCTATGCCCTATGCCCTATACCCTATGCCCTATACCCTATGCCCTATGCCCTATGCCCTATGCCCTATGCCCTATGCCCTATGCCCTATGCCCTATGCCCTATGCCCTATGCCCTATGCCCTATGCCCTATGCCCTATGCCCTATGCCCTATGCCCTATGCCCTATGCCCTATACCCTATGCCCTATACCCTATACCCTATGCCCTATGCCCTATGCCCTATGCCCTATGCCCTATGCCCTATGCCCTATACCCTATGCCCTATGCCCTATACCCTATGCCCTATGCCCTATGCCCTATGCCCCTATACCCTATACGCCTATACTTATACCCTATACCCTATGCCCTATGCCCTATACCCTATACCCTATGCCCTTGTGGCTTCAGGGTTGTGGTTGTGGTTAGGTGTTGTGGTTTAGGCTAGTGGTTTAGGGTTTAGGGGTTAGGGTTTAGGGTTTGTGGTTAGTGGTTAGGTTTAGGTTTAGGGGTTTAGTGGTTTAGGGCTTGTGGTTTGTGGTTTGTGGTTGTGGTTTAGTGGCTTGTGGTCAGGTTTGTGGTTTGTGGTTGTGGTTGTGGGTTAGGGTTTAGGGTTTAGGGTTTGTGGTTTAGGGTTTAGGTTTAGGGTTTAGTGGTTTAGTGGTTTAGGGTTAGTGGTTTAGTGGTTAGGGGTTTGTTTGTGGTTAGGTGTGGCTTGTGGTTTAGTGGTTTAGGTTTTAGTGTTGTGTTTAGGTTTAGGGTTGTGGGTTTGTGGGTTTAGGTTTAGGCTTGTGGTTTAGGGTTTAGGTTTAGTGGTTTAGGTTTGTGGTTTAGTGGTTTAGGGTTTAGTGGTTTAGGGGTTTAGGGATATAAGAATTGCAAGGGTTCTTGTAGCTATTCCCAAATTGGTAAATTGCATACAATTTTAAAATTTTTATCCAAAATAAAACAAAAACAAGATTAGTCCAAAACTACTGAACTAACCAACTATTAGACAACACTGGAGATTATTGTCTCATAAGTCATAACTAAGATATCCGTAAAATAAAGACCCACATCATTACCGCCGAGCACACCGCACTTCTCGGCCCCCACTCACCGCGCATGTCATCATCTACATCGTAAGCTTCAATGTTGACATCGTGAAGGGTTGTCTCCTCGCACTCATCAAGCTCCATATCTCGTCTTCTCGCGATGAAGGCTTAGGAGGCAAAGACACCCTCTAGGGCCTTGCATTGCTCGGAAGTCAAGGAATCTGGGAAGTCGACCGAGAAATGGATGTATAATTTGCCCCTCATGAATGGTCTTTGGTACATTGGCATCCCTTCGTCATTTATTGCCTTGAATTGATCCTCGCTTAACAACTTCTCCAGGTTGGGATTTGATGAGGAGCCGCCCGTTATCTAGATGAGTCAAGATAAATTGGAAGCCACATAATGCCTCATAAGGGTCAACGCGTGCTCAACAAATATGTCATCACCCTTTCGCTTGAACTTTGGGTGCTCTTTCTATTGTAGTACAAAGCACTCATGTCTCCAAGAAGAGTGTCGTGGCATAGGTGTATAGTGGTATAGTGGTTTAGGGTTTAGGGTTTAGTGGTTTAGGGCTTTAGGTTTAGGGGTTGGGGTTTAGGGTTAGTGGTTTAGGGGTTAGGGTTTAGGGTTAGTGGCTTTAGGATTTAGGGTTTAGGGTTTAGGGTTTAGGGGTTAGGGTTAGGGGGGGATATAAGAATTGCAAGGGTTCTTGTAGCTATTCCCAAATTGGTAAATTCGTAGCATACAATTTTAAATTTTTTATCCAAAATAAAACAAAAACAAGATTAGTCCAAAATTAGGAAACTAATCCAACTATTAGACAACACTCGAGATTATTGTCTCATAAGTCGAACCCAGATTCGGACCCGGACAGAAGGGAGAGAATTGAAATGTGGAATTACTCGAAATTAAAGATGAAATAGCACCAGGGTAAGAGCGGCTCGATATTTGTTTTTTTCAAATTCAATTGGCCGGAGAGAGAGAGAGAGAGAGAGGATGGGAGTGAGGGATTTAGAGGCTAGGTGTCTCGATTAATTTGGTTTGAAAGTTTGAATTGGATTATCTCGCTTGTTGTTCGTTCGGAAATTTTGAAATTTTAAATGAGCGCCAGTAAGAGTGTCAGAGCTTCATCGGCTTCTACGGGAATGTAATTTTCTCATTCATTTTGCATACCCTTCTCCACAACCACTTCCAAGACCTTCTTCTCCCGTACAACCATTTCGCCCTTGCATTGTGGGCGCGGTCTTTCTCCTGGAAATTTTGAATTTTATTAACACCGACGGAATATTTCCGCCGCCGATAAATAAAAAATTATTAAATTATCACGGCGGCGAAATATTCCGTCTGTTTATTAAAAAAAAAAAAAAAAAAGCATTTAATTTCACCGTCGGAAATATTCCGACGGTGTAATATTTCGAAAAGAAAAATAAAAAATATTTTAATTTCTGGCCGGAATATTTCCGACGCCGATAATTAAAAAATAAAAATGATATATTTTCACCTGCGGAATAATTCCGTCGCCGTTAAAGATTTAGCGGCGGAATATTCCGTCGGTAAATCAACCGCCAAATTAGCGGCGGAAATAAACGAATATTCGAGGAATATTCTTTTTAGCGGCGGAATTTAGCGGCGGAATTAAATTCCGTCGCTAAATTTGACGCCAAAATAATTCCGACGCTAAATACTATATTCCGTCGCTAAATAGCGACGGAATCTGTCCGTCGCTGTTATTTCCGTCGCTAAATGACCTGTTTCTGGTAGTGCATCAAGCAAAAGCTACGCCGAATCAAGCCAGAATGGTCTTTACAAGTCAAAGAAGAGATCGAAAAGATGCTCCGTGTTGGCTTCATCAGGGTGATCGAGTACCCCACATGGCTCTCCAATATAGTCACGGTCACCAAGGCCAACGGAAAATTGCGCTGCTGCGTGGACTTCCGAGATCTCAACAAAGCAAGTCCCAAGGATGATTTTCCACTACCCAACATCGACATGTTGGTAGACACTACAGCCAATTTCGAAGTCAAGTCCTTCGTGGACGGGTTTGCCGGCTACAATCAAATCAAGATGGCCGAAGAAGATCAAGAAAAGACAGCCTTCACAACCCCCTGGGGAACCTAATCGCTACACAAGCAATGCGCGTTCGGACTAAAGAACGCTGGGGCTACCTACCAACGGGCAGCAACCGTCCTCTTCCACGATATGATCCATAAAGAGATCGAAGTGTACGTCGATGACATGATCATCCACTCAAAGGGATCGGATGGACAACACCTCACAGACTTGAGAAAGTTCTTCAATCGCCTCCGAAAACACTCAATGAGGCTAAACCCTGCCAAATGCACATTTGGGGTTAGCCGAGGCAAGGTCTTGGGATACATGGTCACCGAGAGAGGCATCGAGGTTGATCCTCAAAAGATCAAGGCCATCATCGAAATGAGACCACCGCAAACTCAGACAGAGGTGAAAAGCTTCATGGGCCGCCTGCAGTATATCAGCCGCTTCATCAACCAATTGACCTCCATGTGCGAGCCAATCTTCAAACTAATGAAGAAAAACGCCGACGTCGAATGGAACTCAGAATGCCAAGATGCCTTTGAAAAAATAAAGGCATACCTTGTGAGTCCTCCGATTCTCTGTCCTCCCCACGAGGAGAAGTCACTGTTGCTATACCTAACTGTGACCGACACCGCAGTTAGAGCCATGCTTTGTCAAGAAAAGAAAGAGTCACGAGTCAAAAGCGCCATCTACTTCGTCAGTCGAAAGTTTCAAGGCAGCGAACTCAATTACTCAGCCCTCGAGAAAACCTGCGCAGCTCTGGTATGGGTTGTCGGAAAATTACGGCACTACATGCAGTCGCACACGGTACACTTGGTTTCCAAAATGGACCCAGTCAAATACCTATTCGACAAACCATCTCTGTCAATGAGGCTCGCCAAATGGTCCTTCTTCCTAGCGGAATTTGACATCAAGTACGTTAATCAAAAGTCAATCAAGGGACGGGCAATGGCTGAACAACTGGCTGATTTCCCAACCGACGAGGCTCGAGGCCCTGAACCACAATTCCCAGATGAGGGAATCTTTGCACTCGAAGGCGAAAATCTATGGCAACTGTTCTTCGATGGAGCAAATAACAAAAAGGAAACGGCATCGGTATGCTCTGGTCGATCCCAAGGACGAGCACACCCCAATCACCATAAAGCTCAATTTCGAGGTAACCAACAATGCCGCCGAATATGAAGCCCGTGGCCGCGGACTACAAGCCGCACTCGAGAGGAATGTCCAGAACTCGAAGTTTATGGGGACTCAGCCCTGATCATCAACCAAGTTTCCAACAAGTGGAAAACCATAGACCCAGGCTTGCAAAAATACCATGCCTGCATGGAGGACCTCATCACACAATTCGAAGAGGTCACCTTCCACTACTTGCCAAGAGACCGAAACAGGTTTGCAGATGCCTTAGCCACCTTGGCTTCACTTGTGGAAATCCCTGAAGGAAAAGCAATTAAACCCTTCAAAGTCGGACGAAAGGAAATTCCTGCCTACTGTTGTGAGATCGAACCAGAACCCAAGCCCATCAATGAGCCATGGTATAACCAGATCTTCCAATACCTCAAGAACAGGGAAACCGCCTTCATGAACGAGGAAGGCCAACACAGAGAAGGGGTCAAAGCCAAAAGCATCATGGCCCTAAAACGCCTCGCCTCTCACTTTGTCATCCTTGGGGACATGCTGTACAAGAAACGCTACCAAGGACCACTCCTACGCTGCATCAGCCAGGAAGAAGCAAGCAAGTTCATGAACGAAGTCCACAATGGGGCTTGCGGTCCCCACATGAACGCCAGAGCCCTGATGCAAATCATTCTCAGGATGGGCTACTACTCGGATCTCCATGGAGGCATTGCATCCACTTTGTCCGAAGCCGCGACAAGTGTCAACGGTTCTCCAACCTCAATCATCTACCTCCCCACGATCTCTACCGCATGACTACACCCCGGCCATTTGCCACTTGGGAATTGACGTCATCGGGAAAATCGCTCCGCCAGCAAGAATGGTCACGAGTTCATCTTAGTAGCCATCGACTACTTCACCAAATGGGTCGAAGCCAAGTCCTACAAGGTACTCACCTCCAAGAAAGTCGCACATTTCCTCAAGGAGAACATCATCTGCCGATACGGCATCCCGAATGAGGTCATATCAGACAACGGCTCACACTTCAAGGGGAATGCGAGCATCGTTGGGCCGAATTCAAGATCACACGCCACAAGTCTTCTCCTTACCGGCCACAAACAAATGGCGCCGTAGAAGCAGAAAACAAGACCCTCAAATGGATCATCCGAAAAATGACCACCCGAGGACGAGATTGGCCCGAGAAGCTGCACCTTGCACTTTGGGGCTACCGAACATCAACGCCAACAGCCACGGGAGAAACACCATTCGCCCGACATACGGGATGGAAGCAGTCCTTCCCATTGAATTGGAAATTCCCTCACTCCGAGTGCCGCCGAAAATGACGTCAACGAAGTCGAATGGCTCCGAAGACGACATGACGAATTGGCTCGCTAGATGAGCGACGACTAAAGGCCATGGAACACGTCCGAGCCTATCAAAGCAGATGGCTAGAGCTTTCGACAAGAAAGTCAAGTCCCGAGACATCGTGAAGGCGATCTCGGTACTCAAAGAAAAGCCTCCCACTCGAACCAACCCACTGGGAAAATGGGAACCAACATGGATCGGCCCTTTCGTGGTTCAAAAGATCTTCTCCTGGAGGTGCCATGAAGCCGACGTACCTAGACGGCAATCCCTTCATGAATCCAAATAACGGAAGCAAACTTCGCAGATACTTCGCCTAAAGAAGAACAATCGTGCATCTCTTGGCACTCCATGTAGTGTCGAACTACGTGCACTGAGCCCTCTAGTCCGGGGGAACGTAGGCAACCTTAATTGGTCCGGTCTAAAAACACACAAAAAAGTCAAAAGTTTGAATGTCAATCAAGACCTCCATCAGACTACACACTTTCCAGGAGCATGCCTCCACCATCACCTTGACCATGTCGAACAACGACGGCAACATCAAAGGACATCCGAAGGTCACTCAGCGTCAAACGACTGACCCATGTCTGCTTCCAAGCCAGGGGCTTGTCTTCGCCCTCACGCGCTTCAAAAAAAAAAGAGCTCGAGCAAGGGCTCACAAAAAAAAATAAAAAAAGGAAGCTCAAGCAGAAGCTACAAAAAAAGAAGCTCAAGCAGAAGCTACAAAAAATGAGGTCAAGAGCCCGACGCCAACAAGAGGCAAGGAAGCTACGTAAAAGACCGTCAAAACAACTCAAGGGATCATCCAACCTCTCAAACACAAAGCCCGAGCAAAAGGGATTGCCGTCAAGGCCTGTGTCTCACCCGCGAATGCAATGTAAAAGTCCAAAGATGGACGCCGCCAAGGTTCACAGAAGACACAAAAGCGAACAAGAGATCTTGCGTCTCGATAAAGCTTTAAAAGTAAATCACAAATCACTAACGGTTACAACATTTCTTGATGAGTTCAAGCACGGTCTACTCTCAAGTTCACAACATGCTAAAAGACAAATTTTTAATACATTTAACAAATAATGTGTTTGCAATGCAATGAATGGATACCTAAGGAGGTCATTCCACGCCATCTGCGCTTGTCCCCTCGCCATTCTTCCCTTTCTTCCCTCGTCCCCGGCGAGTATTCTTTCGCTCCACGCGAATCCGGCTCTGCGCTCTCGGCCCGAGATCCGGGGTCCTCCCCGTAGAGTCAAACAATCCAACAGCTCTCGTGGCTTCATTCGCCCGTGCTTCGGCTCGGATCTCCTCCTCGCGAGTCCGCAAAGAGGACCTCTCCCCCGTCGCCTGGTCAACTCTAGTCTCGTAGTCAAACAAAGTGTCTCCCCGTCACATCTTGAGGGTCGACCAGGCTTCGCACTCCTAAGGCAATAGCTACTACGGCAACCGGGTCCTGCAAAATCGCTACACGCCTCGCTCTCCAAAGCCACTTGGGATCGCCCAACACGTCGCTCATACCAAAGCCAGTACCGAGTCGTCAATACGACACTCTCCCGACGTCTAAGGAGCACCACAGAGGGAAAGCGGAATACTTCCATACCTCGTAAAATACAAGAAAGCACCCTGAGCCGCCATACAAAGAGGAGCTATCTCCGTAGTAGCAAGGTCATCCCAGCCCAACAAAGGCTCCCGCTTCATCCCGAACCGCCGGAAACAAGCGACGGAATATAGAAGGAGGACCAAGACAAACCCGGAACTCGACGACATAGGACCCTTCCCGAAAGACCCTCCTAGTCTCAATCCCCAAACAGGAACCCACCAACGGATCTCGATGCGTACCAAGCCGTGCCATCCATCTCTCCCCAAAGCGGGCCGATCCATATCCAACACAAGAGGTCTCCGAGCAAATGACCACGGGCTAAACGACGCTGAGCCTCTGGGCATGGCCTCAAGTCTCTCTCGCAGCCCACAAGGTGAGCAAAGCGGGCTTCCCCTCTCATGAACCGATCCCCGCCGCGACGGTCAATACCATGAAGAGTCTCCCCAAAGACCAACGGGACAATATCCTCTCCACTCCGCAAAGGCCCAACCACATCTAGCAAAGCGCCATCGCAAATGCCAAAGGAGCCGACCATGAAAAGCATCGCCATCACGCACAAGGCAAATGCGTCCCAAGAGACATCACTCATCATCAACCATGAACCGCTCCGGCAGCCTCGAAATGTCAATATGACCCGAATCAAGGATCATGCCTCGCACTTCTTCCAACAAAGTATGAAGAAAGCCTGCAAGCTTCACGCCCACAGCAGCACCACCAATCAAAGGAAGCGAGATGGCCTCCACCTCCGATCCTCCAATCAAAGCCCGAAAATCCTCGAAATTGGGCACCATTTCATTGTAGGAAAAGCAATACACATGCCTCCTAACATCCCAGAACTTCGCGGCAGCCCGCAACAACTCCCAATCAGGAACCAACTCCTTAAAAGACCAAATCGAGAAAAGACGAAACCTTACCTCGAAAGCCCGTCTCTGATGCCTCATACGGCATCGCATCCATGTTTTTACCGCTTCAAGGAAGTGTGCTTGCCTCTCCTGTGAAAGCCTCGGCAAAATTCTGGGAACGTACGAAGAATCCATGGCAAAAATGGAGGTTCCTAGAGAAATTGGGGAAGAAAGCTCGAAAATGGCTGCAAATGGGAAATGGGGAAAGACCAGACACTGGAAAGCATTTATTTCCTTCCCAAAAGCAAGGTTGGTCCGTACGGACCTCTTTGCAACCTAGGTCTGTCCGTACGGACCTTATTGCATCTTGGCCCCACTTTCTCAGCAAACAGTATAACAACCACTGTTCCCAGCAGGACCTTGCTCCAAACTGCCCAAACACTGGCCAAAGCCATTTCCGGCAAGCATACACTACCCACAAACGCACTCTCAGCTCACGTGGCATGCACAAAAAAAAAATATAGCAACCATTCCTAGGACAATTCCCGGGAATCACAAAAATGACATTACATCTTAAAATGAAATACTTTTGCCATGCAAATACAAGTGTTTTATTACAGGTACCCATAAATGTCTGTTGCTAAAAAAAAAAAAGAGAAGATATGGAAAGAGGGAAAGCAAATAAGCCCTAATCCGACTCTTCAGCATCATCATCCTCCCCAAGATCATCAAGCGAGAAGTCGGGCATCCCGGTGAAGTCGCCAGCCACATCCTTGTCATCAGAGTACTGAGCCCCCTCCGGAGGTTGGTACTCAAAGTAATCAGAAGGATCAAATCCGACGAAAGGATCAAAGAAGGAAGGCTCTGACGAACCCTCACCCTGTGCATCCTGCGGAGGAAAGAACTGGTAAAGGGTCTGCGACCTCGGAGCTCCCGAAGACGTCCCGGCATCCATGCTATGCCGCCCGCGAATGTCCTCCCGCCGTGGCTCCGGCTCGGCTCGGTGGAGGAACATCTACGTAATGCCTCGAAGGCATCAAGCGTGTACGCGCCGCACACGTCGCGAAGACCAGCAAGACATCTTCGACGCCATCTTCTTCGCGAAAGACCGCATCGCCACGTAACGGCGGGTCGCATGTCAAAGGCTCTCCCGGGACTCCGCACAAGCAAGCCCAAAGAAACGCTCAACAATACAGGCATACTCAACAAAAAGAGAAAAAATGCCAAGATGAAAAATAGTAAGCACACTCGCCGGTCTATCGTGATCCACTCGGTAGCGCAGTGAGCTCGCTCGTGGACGGGTACGGACACCCTCCTCCTCGAGGAATCCCCACGAACATACGTAAAGTCCGGCCTGTGCACCGAACCTCGGGGGACCCCCGCGACCAGCCTCTCCTCTCCTCGCCAACACCTCGCGGCGTCCTCAACTTCCTCCTCACGAAGGCTCCATACTCCTCTCGATACAAGACAAACTCATGGGCACTCACGCCGCCCAAATACCTCTCAAACTCCAATACATCCATATCCCGGGAATCCAACATCCCGAAAGGTGGGTCCCTCGGAGCCAAGGGAAGCATACCCGGGCCATGCTGCCAGAAGACACGCTCTCCTAGGTACATGACATCGCAAGTCAGGCCCCGCAGCATCTTCCGCTGCGCCGTCACCACAGGAGCCCCCTCGAACTCATCAGCCTCATACCGAACCCAGGGATACAGAACAAACCTCTCCGGGCTATCTCTCTCCAGATGCTCCTGCACCTCCCCGTAGGAAATGGTGAGCTTACCCCCGCCGGGTCCTCCTCTTCCTCGCCGGCGTGCCCGCCTAACATAGCTGGGATAGGCCGCTATGGCCCCAGGATCTCTATCCCACGGGAAGCACTGAAAGATCTCATAGAACCACACCTATGACAAAAGCAGAAAAGGCTCAGTGCAAAAGAAAACGGAGAAACGACAAGTTGCTAAATCAAAAATAGCAATAAACTCATACCTCCAAAGCAAAGTCAAAACAGGCCAAAGAACTGGCCACACCCTTCGAACCGATCCAAGGAGAAGTAAAGCTCGGCCAGCCCGCCGCCCCAAGCTATGTCACAAACTCCCTCCAAGTCAATCAAGCTCTCCACAGAGCAAAAGGAGCCGTAGTCGAGTGGTTCGAGAACAAAGTCTCGAAAGCGCAAACCACGTGAAGGAGCGCGCGCCCAAGCCCGCCGTCACCCGGCCGGTACCCCGAACATAGGCCCCGATACCGGCCGTGATCCTCATCTCAACATCACTATACAACATGCCAAGACCCCGCGAGGAACAGTGCGCAAAGCCCAAGCAGCTCGCCCAAGACATCCTCGCCTATCCTATCTCGCCACCGCACCGGCCCTCCTTTCAAGGAAAGCCCTGTAATAGCAAGAAAAATCGATGGGCGTCACCGTCACCTCTCCCTACTCGTATGGAAGGTGTGGGTGGTATCCCACCAATACTCTAAAAAGGCCAAGGAAGATGCTCTTGTTCTTCCTCGTGTCAAAACCCCGCCAAGTTCTCCACGAACACGCCTGTGCCGTAAGCATAGACCACCTCCTGGGGCTCGGCCCGCCATCCACGTAAATGTCCGCATCCGCCGCCACAACTCAATAACAGCCTCGAGCGATCCCCGAGTCTTTCATCTTCTTGGCTTTCCCACCAAGAGCCCTCATCCCGCAGTAAACACAAAGAAAGGTACGTCACCACAAGACTTAATGCAAAATACCAAAAGAAAATCAAAGCACATATATCCCGTCACAAAAACACGGCACATATTGCACATAATTTTTACATGCAGTCCCGTCACAAAAACACGGCACTCACTGTACAAATTTTCTAAAAAAGGGATTAAGCCCTACACGACACATTTTCAAAATAACCCGTCACAAAACACGGCACATATTGCACATACTTTCCCCACAGAGTCCGTTACCCAAAAACACTGCACACACTGCATAACACATTTTCAAAAGAAAAGTCCGTCCCTACACGGCACTTACTTTCAGACAAAACCCGTCACAAAACACGGCACATGTCACATTTTTTTCTACAAAATTTGTCCCTACATGACAATTTTTCCCACATTGTACATACATAAAAAGCATAATGTACAAAACACCAAAGCATGCAATTCATTAGAGAAGCACTTTATTTTCACAAATAAGAGCTAATCTACACATTTCTGCACAAAATTCACATACCCACAATTTTTTACATGCCCAATTTCAACAATTCATCAAGAATTCCACAAAAGGCATAAAGCCCCAAAAATGCGAAAAACTAAAACCTAGTTCTAGCATTCAAAATTTTCAAGCAAGGAATCGAGACGAAATGGATTTCTTACCTCCCCGACGTTCCTAGATCGACGATTGTGCACCTCCGGATTCGGATATAATACATCCGGGTTCTTCGAAGATGGAACAAAGGAGATCCAATTTCTTTGGAGCTCCATCCGTTGCTCGATCACTTCTTGACTGCGTTGTCGACGACCTCTCCGAGATCCTTCCGCCATTGCGAACAATTCAAGCTAAAAATGGAGGATTTTGGTATAACAATGGAGGTTTTCTCTCTTTCTCTCTCTCGGATGCACGAACTAAAGAAGAAGAAATGAAGGGGGCCTTGGGTTTTTAACCCAGTCAAAATCTGGGAACTGTAAAAAGCCAACCTGGTCCGTACAGACCTCTTTACATCCCAGGTTGGTCCGTACGGACCTTCTTGCAAGGGAGGGCCAAATTACTTTCCTGCCCTTATAATCTTTGCCCCTGGATGTCCTAAGGCCTATTTCAGCAAATTCAGTGCAGTTTGGTCCTTAACCAACGACAATTCAACCACCGGCAGTCAGTGTAAGCCCGGACTTCGCCCACTCAACGGAAATTCAAGAACCGGCCGTCAGTGTAAGCCCGGACTTCGCCCACTCAACGGCAATTCAAGAACCGGCCGTCAGTGTAAGCCCGGACTTCGCCCACTCAACGGCAATTCAAGAACCGGCCGTCAGTGTAAGCCCGGACTTCGCCCACTCAACGGCAATTCAAGAACCGGCCGTCAGTGTAAGCCCGGACTTCGCCCACTCAATGGCAATTCAACCACCGGTCGTCAGTGTAAGCCCGGACTTCGCCCACTCAACGGCAATTCAAGAACCGGCCGTCAGTGTAAGCCCGGACTTCGCCCACTCAACGGCAATTCAAGAACCGGCCGTCAGTGAAGCCCGAACCTCGCCCACTCAACGGCAAAACAAGCACAAGAAGGAGCCAACACCTCCCAGCACAAATCTCAAGGAACAAAATGCCTCCAAAACGCTCAACGACAACACAAGCACCGGCCATCAAAGTAGGTCCGACGTCACCTTCTCAGCAGGAAAAGCCCCTACAAGGCCCCAATGATCCCCAACGGATGAACACCGGCAGTCATCATAAGTCCACCCTTTTCCCCAACAGACAAAACGTGAGCCAGTCGCACTTCTCACATGTCAAGGCTCAAGCGGCCTATGCCTCCACAACCGCAAAGAAGACGATTCAAGTCCTCACGCATGGCACAAATCAAGGCGAAGACGATTCAAGTCCTCACGCATGGCACAACCGCAGCCAGAAGACGATTCAAGTCCTCACGCATGGCACAAACACAGCCAGAAGACGATTCAAGTCCTCACGCATGGCACAACCACAGCCAGAAGACGATTCAAGTCCTCACGCATGGCACAACCACAGCCAGAAGACGATTCAAGTCCTCACGCATGGCCCAACCGCTGCCAGAAGATGATTCAAGTCCTCACGCATGGCACAACCGCAACCAAAAGACGATTCAAGTCCTCATACTACCTCCAGCCCGGAAGGCTTTAAACCACTCGGTCCGGAAGACCGTATAAACCTCCCCCATCACTATCTCCAGCCCGAAAGGCTTTAAACCACTCGGTCCAGAAGACCGTATAAACCTCCCAAATCACTATCTCCAGCCCGGAAGGCTTTAAACCACTCGGTCCGGAAGACCGTATAAACCTCTCAAATCATTATCCCCGGCCCGGAAGGCCTTAAACCACCCGATTAGGAAAATCGTAAAATTTCCATCCCAGGACGCCACCACGTCCTCACAATTGACCTCGGCGGTCACCACATCTTAGGACACCACCCCGTCCTTACCACTGACCTCGGTGGTCACATGATACTTTAGGGCACCACCACACCCACATACACTCACAAATTCACGACCCGAACTACGACTGTGCTTGATTCCCCGCCGTGTGATACGTAGGAAGCCTATCACAGGGTCCAGCCATCGACCTATACGGTCACCAAGGACGCCGCCATGTCCTCACCATCGACCTATACGGTCACCCACAGGACACCACCACATCCATGCACAGAGTTTCAGTCAGAGGACCCTTTCCGTCCTCGTGCACCACAAACTCCCGAACTACGATCAGGCTTGATTCCCGCTAGGGATACGTAGGAATCCTATCACAGGGTCCAGCCAACTTACCTAAACGGTCACACAATAGGACACCGCCACGTCCTCACCCCGACCTTCACGGTCACTTCCTCTCCAGCACGCGCGATCCATTTAGGACCCTTATCTTATCAACGACCCCACTTCCTCCGTAAGTGACGTCGTCGAGGGGCTTCTGTAAGTACCCCAATCTGGATCACCCTCTTCCGAGCACATGGGAAACACCGCAGACTCACAAACCCAGTCTCGAAGACCTCTAGCACTCAAAACCCTCAAAAACCCTCAGCCAAACCAAGGGAGGAGCCTTTCTGGGATAAAAAGGGACAAAAGGACCTTTTGGGAATTTTCAGGAAATTGGAAAAGCATAAGTGGTCCGTACGGACCTCTTTGTTGCAATAATTACTGAATCCCCTTAAAGTCCACAATATTCCCTCAAATCCCGGAGAACATCATTACCCACATGCATGGTTGGTCCGTACGAACTTCTTTGCATGCTGAGATGGTCCGTACGGACCTCTTTGCACAGGGGACACCATCATTCCAGAATATTCACAATTATTACAGATTCCCTCAAATCGAGGAAAACTAAAATTCTGGATAACCTACAAGGTCCGTACGGACCTCTTTGCATAAAATCTACCACTATAAATAGAGGGCTTCCGAGCTCCCTTGTGGTGCTCCGAAGCCTCTCCGAGCACTCCCACGATGCTCCCGCGCTGCTCCGAGGCACTCTCGAGGTACTCTGAGGCCCCTCGTGGTACTCCGAGGCCTTGCCTGGTCTTACCCAAGGTGTCCCGGCTCTTTCCGAGTCAAACCGGCAACTGAAACGCACGCCGAAACTCTGCCCGAGTGATCCCTGCGATCCCGACGCACGCTGAAACTCTGCCCGAGTGATCCCTGCGATCCCGACGCACGCTGAAACTCTGCCCGAGTGATCCCTGCGATCCCAATGCACGCTGAACCTCTGCCCGAACGCAACCTACAATCCCGAAACACGCCGAAACTCTGTCCGCAGACAACCGGCCCCTCCCGAAGCAATCCCGGTCCGTGCCGGAACACCATTCCATCCTCAAACACTATTCCCCAGCGGAAGACAGACACGAACCAACATTGGTAAGGCTTCATTCCATTACTATTTCAATACATTTCAATACGTAGTGTACAATGTAGACATCCGATACAGCATGCATTTTTAAAAGCACACACACACACACAACATTTAAAGAATATTAGGGGTATCCGAAAGACTCATTTTTACGAGGCGACTCAGGTGAGCTCTAAGATTCTAATATTCTCTTCCCGAGAAGTCATCTGACCTCCGAACTCAAAAATCTCATCACACAACAAAAATAGTTTATTTCTAAACTGATGCCCTTTTTCAATGTTTTGGGCTTAATAAAAACGGCGTGGCGACTCTACAAATGCGAAAACAAACGGCGAGACACCTCCAACACGCTAAAGCGGAATAAGCCAGATGCCGGGGCGCGAACGCGCTGCCTCTCGGATCCGGGCGACTTTCCCGAAAAGCGACAAATGCGAGATGCCGGGGCCCCGCGCGCGAGCCTTATCCGGGTAATTTCAGAACCCACCATCGCAAGTGATGCGTGCAGAGTCTGGACATCCAGAGCTCCAGCTCAGCCCGATTGCCCCCTATCACCAGAGGACGTCGAGAGAAGGACCAAGCGTCACAAGACATTGGCACCTCAGGCATCATCTGCAGTCTCTCCCTCAACCACATGGTAAGCATAGCGGGACTCCCTCCCCACATGTATCGGCTACCGGTTGCCATCCGACCTATGCCCAGGAACGTCTCGCCCAAGACCAATGGCACGATGTCTCCCCCGCTCCGGCACTGCCTCACCAGGTCTAGTATACTGTGATGGTACACACCAGGGGACGTGAACGTGAACAGAGTAGCGATCGCACACAGAGCAAACGCGTCCCATGCGAAGACGCTCCCCTCAGCTCCAGAAAATCTATCAGGCAGTCCCAAAATGTCGACATAATCAGTGTTCAATATCAGCATCCCGTATGCTTCTCCAACCGAGATACCAAGCAAAGACACTAGCTTCTCAACAGTGGCCATGCCACCAAAGATACGGAAGAAATAGTCTGCTTTCGTCTCGTGTCCTCCTGCACGGCCCGAAATCTTCAAACGTAGGAGTGATTTCGTTGTACGAAAAGTTGTACACACTCCTCCGTACGTCCCAGAAGCGAGACGCAGCTCTCAAAAGATCCCAATCTGGCATGAGCTCCTTCAAAGCCCAAACAGATTTCATCCCGTAACAGCCTTCGAAAAACCCTTTGTTCTGCCTCGTGTGGTTCCGTACCCACGACTGAAAATTGTCCAAATATCGCTCTTGCATCCGAGACGATAGCTTAGGAAAGGGATCCATGGAAAGTGAAGGAAACCTTGGGAATTTGAGAGAATTCAGTTAACTGATCAGAGGTGAATGCGCAGTTCTTAACAAATTGCAAAGCTGAAACTGCAATTTAAAAGACTCAAAACTCACCCTCGGTCCGCCGGACTCCTTGCTTGACTGGTCAACTCTGCAGCCAGCTGCTCCTAAATTGGAAGCAATTCCAAACAACGCCCTGTTCATGCCTTATGAATCTGCGTGCTGCCCCTGGTTTCATTTAACCAATGTCAATATCCTCTTCCGCCCCGGGCTCGTGCAACAGTGCAATTAATTAATAATCAGTGCATATAGGCATAATTTTTGACCCGTTCAATTTTTTATGCATATTTCATTTTATTTATTTTTTGATCAACCTACTTGCTTATTTGCCAAGATAAAAAGAAGGTAATCACTAAATAGATGCGCGAAGTACAGGTTCCGCCCCAAGGGCGCCTTTTCCAAATACAATTCAAGTCAAATTGTTTCAGACAATACATACATTTTGTCTAAAAGAAAGCAGTAAAAAGAGGACTACTCCGAGTCCTGCTCGTCATCCGAGCACTCGACGCACTGCTCCGCAGCTGCCGGATCCGTCGCGAACAAGAAGTTGTCGAATTCCTCCGGGCGGGAATACGCGAAAGGCCTCCTCGGCGTCTACGAACTCGAGGACTCTCCCCTCTCGTGCCCCGAGTGCGAAGGAGGATGAGCTCCAAACCCAGCCGTTCCGCCCGCGAACTGGCTAAATCCCTGTGCAAAGTCCGCTCCACCAGCCATGGGAGCAGACGAACCTCTCGGCCTAGACGGCCTCGGCTCACGGACATCCACGCTCCTCCGGGAACTGCATCTCAGGAACTCCACGAGCCTCCTAGTGTAGTTGGCCCACCCGTCCAACTGTCTCATAGCCTCGTTGTACGTCAGGCTGGACTCTTGCTGCACCAGAAAGATTCCTTGCCACTTTGGCCCCTCAGCTTTTCACAGTTTCAATTTTACCCCTTTTGGCCCCCAAAAGTGTAAAATTTCCCCCTAGTTAGACATTTCTAACACCCCATCCCCCGAGGATCAATTCTCAGTTAGTTTTCACTAACGATCGTCTCCAGACGTTAAATTCCCAGTTAGTTTTCACTAACGCTCGTCTCCAGACGTTAAATTCCCAGTTAGTTTTCACTAACGCTCGTCTCCAGACGTTAAATTCCCAGTTAGTTCTCACTAACGCCCGTCTCCGTACGTTAAATTCCCGCTAGTTTTCACTAACGCTCGTCTCAGACGTTAAATTCTCGCTTAGTTTTCACTAACGCTCGTCTCCGAACGTTAAATTCTCGCTAGTTTTCACTAACGCTCGTCTCCCAGACGTTAAATTCCCGCTAGATTTCACTAACGCTCGTCTCCGCACGTTAAATTCCCGATTAGATTTCACTAACGCTCGTCTCCGCACGTTAAATTCCCGATTAGTTTTCACTAACGCCCGTCTCCCGAGACGTTAAATTCCCGATTGGACGTTTGACATTCAAACGCTCAATCATGTCTCCGGACATTCCAGTTACAATTCCGTCTCCAGACGTTAAATTCCCAGTTGACGTTTGACATTCAAACGCTCAATCATGTCCCCGGACATTCCAATCACAACTCCGTCTCCAGACGTTAAATTCCCAGTTGACGTTTGACGTTCAAACGCTCAACAATGTCTCCGGACATTCCAGTTACATTCCCGTATCTCCAGACGTTAAATTCCCAGTTGACGTTTGACGTTCAAACGCTCAATCATGTCTCCGAACATTCCAATCACAATTTCGTCTCCAGACGCTAAATTCCCAGTTGACGTTTGACATTCAAACGCTCAATCATGTCCCCGGACATTCCAATCACAATTCCGTCTCCAGACGTTAAATTCCCAGCCGACGTTTGACATTCAAACGCTCAATCATGTCTCCGGACATTCCAGTCACATCTCCGTCTCCCGATGTCAAAAAATTTCATGTTCACTCTCCCCGGCCGCCAGTCGTAAGCCCGATCGTCCCACCTCAGCGGCCATCAAGGTAAGCCCGCACAACAATCCCTCTTCGGCCAGTCGTAAGCCCGAACACTCCTCCCCAGCAGGATCCTAAGACCATCCGTCTACGGAAGAAACGTCAATCGACCCCTTCAGTTCCTAACTGACCCCGTCAGAACCCGGGACACTCCTCCCCAGCGATGTGTCAGTCTCTCCCGAGACCACATCCCGTTCCTAACCCCGTGGTTAGAATGTCAATCCTTCCGTGTTGTTAATAACGCCAGTTTAACACAATCGTTCCCATCATTTGCCACCCTATCCCCGGCAGGATAAATCTGGCAGTCAACGTAAGCCCAGCATCCAAGGCACGAACGCCTTCATCTCAGGATAAACGTATCCTCGTAACCCCGGTTTGAGGTGCCACACGCCCTCGTATGACCCAGCAACTCCGGTTTGAGGCGCCACACGCCCTCGTATGTTCCAGCAGCTCCGGTTTGAGGCGCCACACGCCCTCGTATGATCCAGCAACTCCGGTTTGAGGCACCACACGCCCTCGTATGATTCAACAACTCCGGTCTGAGGCGCCACATGCCCTCGAAGGTTTCAGGAATCCCAGATTCAGACGCCTCACAATAGTCTCCATTCAGGTTCCGGTACCTTGCAATGGTCTCATTCAGGTTTAGACGACTCCCAACAGTCTCGCTCAGGTCAAGGTCCCCACGCGCGGCCCTTGCACCTACGAACTACGATCGGCTTGATTCTCGCTCGGGATACGTAGGAATCCTTTCGCTAAGGGTCCAGCCAGCTGACCGCCCAGGTCTCTTCCAAAGTAAGGCGTCCCGATTTGGATCCTTATCTTTTTCAACGACCCCACCTCCTTCGGAAGTGATGTCGCTGAGGGGCTAACTGTAAGTACCCAAATCCGGATCGTCAAAATCCGTCAGAAAGTTAACCGAAATCCGTTAACTGGCCCGCTCCAGGTTGACCGGAACTCGTTAACTCCCCGTTGCCAAGCCAACGAGACGTCCCAGGACTGCCCCGAGCATCCCAACGTCAAAGCGTACTTAACACACGTCATCGCACGTAAAAGTACGGCTTTCCCTGAAAAACGCACTTTCCGGCACTTTCCGGGGGCGTTTCAGACATTTTTCGGACTGTTATTTTAAAAACGGACAAAACCGGGACCCGGGAACGAACTCCCACACATTTGGTGAGTCATGGGACACGTGGCAAGCATGCCACCTCCCTCTAGTCATCCTTCAATCCGAAATCAAGGCCAAAAGACTAAAATACCCCCGGTATAGCGCTCTCCGCCGACTTCCTTCTAGAGACTTTCAGAAATTGCCAGCAAGTCCCTCAAAATTCCAAAATACCACAAAACCCCCTGGATTTCATGATAAGTCCGGCCGGACTCCTACTGAATTTTCACCTATAAATAGAAGGGCTATCAAAGCCATTTGGAGAACATTTTTACTCTCAAAAAATCACCTCACCCCACGGCCCAACTGAGTTTCACCCCTTCCCGAGCTCCCGTTTCGTCTCGATTCGCGTGAAACTTCCGTATTTCGATCAAATACGCCCCTCACCACTCCAAAACACCGTTCCAAACCACTTTCCGTATCTCGTATACACCCCCGAGCCAAAGGAGTCGACCCTAGCCATAGGTATAACTCCCTCTCTCTAATCTCTCGCTTCGTCACGTTTTACGCGCCAGTTGCTACAACCGTTTCGAACTACGTTATTGAAATGTAGACGCCTCCGTCTAACGGGGTCCGATCCGTTTTAGCCCCTCGATCTTCTTCTCTTCCCGTAAGGGAAGTAATCACGAGTTAAAATGGCGTTCCGACCCCGTTCCGTTTAAATTTCTGTCATTTACCATTCCGGATCGATCGATCCGTCGATTGTCATTTACTTTTCTGTCATTTACAACTCCGAGTCGTTTTGGCTCGTCGATCGTCATTTACAATTCCGAGCCGTTTTGGCTCGTCGATCGTCATTTACGATTCCGGATCGTTCGATTCCGTCGATACTGCATTTAAATACTGTCATTTACAAAGCCCGACCTGTTTGGATCGTGATAGTATTTACTTTTCAAAGTCCGAATCGCAACCCGATTCGTTGATTGCATGTCATTTAATACGCTTTTTCCCGTAAAAATCGTTAACAATGTAATGCCCGGTTCAAAACCGGAGTTCGTTCTTCGAACTCTCTTTCAAAATGCGCGAAATGACGTTTGGCATCCAAACGCTCATCTTCAAACTAAAAGCTGCCATTTGACACTCAAAATCATTTAATATGCTTTTTTCCCATAAAAATCGTTAACAATGTAATGCCCGGTTCAAAACCGGAGTTTGTCCTTCGAACTATCTTACAAAACGCGCGAAATGACGTTTGGCATCCAAACGCTCATCTTCAAACTTAAAAGCCGCCATTTGACACTCAAAATCATTTAATACGCTTTTTCCCGTAAAAATCGTTAACAATGACTCGCCCGGTTCAAAACCGGAGTTCGACCTTCGAACTCTCTTTCAAAACTCAAAATCGACGTTTGCCACGCAAACGCTCATTTCCGTCTCAAAAACGACGTTTGTCATTCAAACGCTCGTCTTTTCAAACAAATCACCTAATCAACGTTTGACATTCAAACCAAGATTAAGCTTGTCATTCAAGCCCCCATTTCAAAACACACACACACACGCACACGTTTTCGAGAAAGGTAGAAAGACTCGTCATACGAGGCATTTCGGGTGATCTCGTAATACTCTTCCCGAAACGTAACATGACCTCCGAACCTAACAATCTCTGGTACCAAATTCTTTTTTTCTCGTTTTTGCTACCAATAAAAATGATCCCCTGTTTTCAAAGCCTTTTCCTAAGTTTTTGCTACCAATAAAAACGACACCATTTTCACTAAAGCCGTTTCTCAACGTTTGGGCTCAAAATACAAAAACCGCGTGGCGACTCCTCATTCCTTCCCAAGAAGCGAGGTCTCAAATACCAACACCCCGCGAAAGACAACCGCGTTTCGCCGCGCGTGAAATCCCGGGTAATTTCAAGTACTGCTGCGGTCTGGTGGAAAAAACTTTTTGATCAGAGATGACGGCAAGGGAAGGGGCCAATCTAAACCTGGAGGCGTATGAAGCAGTTGAGGAGACTGAGGATCAGAAAGTTGCTCGTTATATCGGCTTGAAAGTTTCGATACAGGAAAAGATGGGTTTGCATCAGGTTTGGACTTTGACGGACGCTTCCACTCTGGCCCTGAAAGCTGAACTTATGGAGAAGTCGAGTTCGAAAAACTTTACCCCTTTTCGCATATTTCCATAACAGGATAGTTCTGAAGCAGGAACTGATAAGGACCCAACTCCGCAGGCTAAGAGTACAGGCATCACTAACAGTAACGCAAAGAATAAAGCTCCAACACAAAAAACAGCCAATTCGTATGCCAAGCCAACATGGGATAAGTGTTTTCATTGTGGTGGACAGGGTTACAGGTCGAATGTTTGCCCCACCCGGCGAACTGCTGCAATTCTGCATGAGGAAGACGAGGAAGAACCCAAAGTTGATGAGTATGAAGGGGTCGAATTTGCTGAAGAGGAGTCTGGGGAGAGAGTCGGGTGTGTGCTTCAACAAATACTGCTTTCTTCTAAAGACGAGGGCCAACGAAAAAATTTATTGAGCACACTGTTCTGTTAGCAACAAGGTATGTAATTTGATTATTGATAATGGTTGTACTGAAAATCTAGTTTCGCAGAAATTGGTTGAATTTATTGGGTTAAAAACTGAACCTCATGAGAAGCCGTATAGTTTGGGATGGGTGAATAAAGGTTCAGAACTCAGGGTATCACGGACTTGCAGGGTTCCTATTTCTATTGGCAAACATTATAAGGAGGAGGTTGTTTGTGACGTTCTGAATATGGATGTCTGTCATATATTGCTTGGTCGCCCTTGGCAGTATGACCATGACATTACTTATCGGGGAAAGGATAATCACTACAAGAAAACTCACTTTCTGCGATGGCCGAAGGCCATCGCATAATGTCTAAAAACCATCGCATATTCTTTATACGATTGTAAAAGCCATCAAAGGTGCCGTCGCCTTAGGCCTTGTCGCTAAAGGTATATGCGATAGCCGCGGCCATCGCATAATGTGTAATACCTTATGCGATAGTTAATCTAGTCTTATAAGATAAAATTTATTTTCAATTATTTTCAATAAAATATTATTTTTAAAATAAAATGCCATCGCATATAGTAGTCAACGAAGACGGCCTTCGCCATCGCATATAGTTGTCATCAAAGATGGTATTAACCATCGCATATAGTAGTCAACAAAGACGACTTTCGCCATTGCATATATTCGTCAACAAAGATGGTGTTCGCCATCGCATATAGTCGCCAACAAAGATGGCTGTTGCCATCGCCAACAAAATGAATGACCTTTTGAAACTTTACTTTTGAAAGGTCCTGTTTGCTTTGGCAGCTAAGATTCTTAGCTATCAGAAATTCTAATTTTCTTCAAACGCTCTCAAGGCCAAAAAGATAGGAAGTATATGCGCAGCGGAATGGATATTTTCTATGGCCTTAAAGATGTTGTCTAACATATGTATTCCTAATCTCTTTATCAATTTTAACTTGTCTATATGCTCAAGCAAGAATGTATCAAAGCAAGAAATAGGCAGCTAAGCTTGGACAGCTAAGATTGAACCTTAGCTGTCAGAAATCTTAGCTATCAGATAAAAGCATAAAGTGCAAGACAAGAAACTAAAAGAGATAAGAGACGAGAATTTTTAAGGTGGTTCAGAGTTTACTCCTCCTACGTCCACCCCCACTGTCATATGCCAGATCAGTGAGATCAATCCACTATAATCTAAGTTCCTTTAAGAATTACATGGATTGATAAGGCAAGTTCCTCGAACCCCCTCTTCCTAATTAGTACGGTCAATTAGGGTCCTAATTAGTACAGTCAATTAGGAATGCTAGACACATAGCATATGTAGTTCTTTCTTGAATTAACACTTGAGTTGTTGAATGAAAGCAATGATTTGGCTCGTTGGTGTTCCCCCTTAATGTTCGCATTGTGTGGTGTGGTTGATTGTAACAAGTGAAATGCGTGAAGGATTGAAAGGTGAAGGGTTTAAGGTTGAATGGTTAATTGGCAACATGGAGCATAGGTGGACTGCCATGGCCAAGTATGTACAGTGGGTGCTTATTGTACACACATATAAAGGGTAAGGGTTAAATGGGTGTAAAGGGTGAAGGCTGTTGTATCAATATCAGTGTGTGCAATGGGTTTTTGTTGCACACACTGAGGTCATTGATGAAGGGGTGTGGAAGACATACTTGGGGGAGAGAGAAATGGGTATGGTGTATTGGTGCAAGCACGCAGAAAATGGAAGGGCTTCCTTTCAATTTATAGGGGAGAGTAGAAAGTATCCGTTGGTGCTGAGAAAGAGCCGTTGGAGTTGGTCAAGGATAATAAGTATTCTTCAATGCAATTGAATTGATGTACTCTCCATAAAGTCTTGGTCTCATTTTCCATTTGATGTTGCTGATAATGTTTCCATGTTTTATGGAAACATGTTTTCTTCTTCTCCACCAATTTACACACAAGGATCAAATAGCAAATTTAATGTTTGATAAGTTTCACTTGACCACCTTCACCATTTGTCCTGTTAAATGATCAATCTTCATCAAAACACAATGTTAGGTCCTAACAATTGATTGAAAGGTCCTGTTTGCTTAATCAGTTAAAAGGATTAGGCAGTTAAGCTTTGACAACTGAGAATGAATCTTAGCTATCAGATATTAACTGATCTAAAAGCAAGAGTATTAAAGTGCAGCGGAATATATAAGGTGAAATAATGTAAAGACAAAGTGTTTGGTGTAAGTGTGTGTATGTGTGTGTGTGTTTGTGTGTGATAATACCAAATGACACAAGAATTTTAAGGTGGTTCAGAGTTCACTCCTCCTACGTCCACCCTCACTGTCAACCTTGACAAGTGAGATCAATCCACTAAATCTAGTTCCCTTTAAGATTTACAATGGTTGATTAGGCAAGTTCCTTGAACCTCCTCTTCCTAATTAGTACAGTCAATTAGGGATTTGCTCGTTACGAAGCAAATTACAGAACACACTTAAAGTCAGTCTTAAGTGGTTTACAATATTTGTTTATACACCTGAAGTATAGTCTCAAGTGTCTCAAAATTGTTTGATTGTTGGTTGCAGGTTTGCAGGTATGCAAGGGTGAAGGGAGGTTGTAAAAGTTGTGTGTGGAAGGGGAGTTTCTTCAGTCTTGGAGGTTTCCTTTTATAAGCTTGAATATAGCCGTTGGAGGAGTCAAGGTAGTAAATGCATGTGGGTGAAACAGTGTTTGCATTTAGGGCCTTGTTGACTGGATAATAACAGGATGGAGTCTGCAATCATTGTGGAGGATCTTCATGGAGATGACCTGGCAACATCTGTTGAGAGATCTGGGCAAGGCACATCTTGATCATCATAGAGATAGATCACTTCTGTTGTCTTTGAAGATCATAGATGTCAGAGGGATGAGACCTCTGCTGTTGAGAACCTTTGCTGTTAGGCTTAGTTCTTTGATTTGGATGATTAGGAGTCAAGGAATTGGATGGTTGACATGTAATGATCACGTTGTAATTAAATACATTGATTTATATGATTGGTCTTTGTTTGATCATTGCTGTCCAGTTGATTCATGAGATGTGCAGGTTAAGCTTGGCTGTCCAGTGTTCATGAGTTATCTTGGCTGTCAGATAGCATTGGATATGTTTCTTTGTCAAAACCATATATAACTATGTGGTTTACATAGTTAGGTCCTAACAATTTCCCCCTTTTTGGCAAAGTAATATATCTAATAAAGATATGACCTGCAAGATACTTATGAATTGAATATACCAATGAAGACAAAATCAGTCTTCTTGATTCAATCACAAGAGCCAAAACAAACACATTATCCAAAATAACATATGTTTAAAACAGGGGATAAAAGGTAGGGATTAAAAGACTTAGCCAAAAAAAAGAAAAAAATTTCTAATCAGAAAATTCTTCTCTTTCTCTTCTTGCTGCAAGGATTTCATCTCTTTCAGCTAGAAGCTCCTTCCTCATCTTTTCTTCTACACCTCTGAAGTACATTTCATTATTCCATTCCCAGCTCATCTCATCATCATAGGTGAAGGTGTGATCTTGTCTTGCCTTGAGAACAGCTTTGGTCAAAGGTTCTTGATCATCCCTTAACCTTAAAGTACCCCATTTGGGAGCACTCTTTCCTCTAGAGCTTTGACCTCTGATTCCTGAAAATAAGTTAGAAAAAAAAGGATTTGACTGCAGAGAGGGTGTTGGTTGAGCAGGATTGTGAGGAGGATCTGTGGTGACAGTGAGAACAGCTGAGGTTGTAGGCTGATGCACTTGCTTTGCTGGCTCATCTTCTTCATCATCACTTGACACAATAACATTAGCAGCAGCACCAGAAGTTCTTTTTCCCAGGTTGATAGCTTCCTCATAAGACTCAATTGCCTTTCCCTTGGATGCCTTCTTTTCGGATTTGGCACCAACTGAAACTTCCATGATGTGCCTCATCTTGGTGATCATAGTCCTTGTGAATTTTTGCATGTCAGTGATGGTTACATGATAGGGAGGCACATATGCTGAGGGGTTGAAGTTTGGTGGGAGTTTTAATTCGAGAGATCTAGTGTTTGGGGGAATGAAGGGAGGACGTTCTGAAGAGGTAGGAGGAAACATAGCTGTCAGATTTGGCTTGGCAATGACAGCCATGATTTTGGCTTTATTGCTGCAGATTCTCCAATACAATTCTTTGGTCAGGTCCACACAGAGAGCATAGACAAGGGAGGAGGGCATGTAAATGCATTCATTGAGATTGGTGGACAGAAATTGGGAGAATAAGACTTCCCAGTCAATAATGGTTGATAGGTCCATGAAATTGGGTAATCTAGGGGTAGTATGAAAGAAAGATGAGGAGAGAGCAGATCTATATTTCTTCCATTCCTCATGTCCAAACATGATGAGCCTACTTCTATTTATGGCATGGATCATGATGGCATTCTTGCTTAACATCCAAGGATTGGAAATGATGTTGGGATTGGCAATATTAGAGAAGTGAGAGATTCCCTTAAATCTTTAGTGGGCAGCAATGATGGAGGGAAAAGAAAAATCAATGTCACAATCCAGAATCCAAGGCTCATAAGCTGGAAGGGGTTCAATATCAGGGGTAGGTTCAGGTGTCTCTTGAGGTTCACCAGTTTCAACAGGGTTGGGTTGAGCTTCACTATCAGGCAAGCTAGACTTCTTGGCTCTATCTCTAGTTTTGATTACATCTAGAGCTTTTAGCATATCATCCTCAGTCAACAATTGTCTCAAATAGGTGATGGCTGTGGGAAGCAATTCAGGGGGTCCTTCAAAGTTTAATCCTTCAGCAGCTTTGAGGATATGATCAGGAATAGGTGATGGATCAGAAGGACTGGAAATAGGTGAAGATTGGTATGGGGAAGGCTTAGCTGTCAGATCAGGGAATTGATGACTGCTGTTCCCCCTTAACTGAAGGTCATCTCCTTCAGAATTAGAGGTATTCCCCCTTTCATTTTCAACACTTGGCTCATTTGATCTCAGGTTGGAGGAATTCAGATTTAGTATTTCTTGGGCAATAGAGATAGGGGGTGAACTGGATTGTTCTTTGGTTGGTGAGGGATGAGGAGAATTGGGTTTCATCTTTTTGGAGAGAGGAGCATCTTTTTCAAGTTTTCTCTTCCTAGAGAAGGTATTTACTGAAGGAGAGGGGGTAGGAGTTACCTCAGTTGAAGTTCTAGCAGGTTCAGGAACCTTAGCTGTCAGATCAGGGGCATTCATAGCTGTCCCAGATGATTGCCCTGTCTTGGCTGTTCTGTGCATAGCTTCAACCAGGGATTCAGCAAGGGCTCTCCTTAGCTGTTCCTCATACTCATCATCTTGAGTAGCATCATCATCACCAACAAATTCATAAATATCTTTAAAAATGGGGTCTGAGTGAGTTTCTTCACTGTCAGCAGGTTGTTCATCAACAACTTGTTTCCCTTTGTCAATCACTTGAACATCCACTTGCTCAGCTACTTGTTCAACCACATCTGGCACCTTCTTTTTCTTGAATAGCTTCTTTCCTTTCCCATGTTCTTCATTTCAGCTTTGCCAATCCTCTTTTTGATTTTGCTAGGTGTGGTCTCTTGAGCCTTCTCTTTGATCACAATTCCTTTATCATGCTTTCTTTTGGACCTCTTGTCATTTACCATGTGGACCAATGATCTCCACAGCTTCATTTCCTTCTCAGTCTTCTCTCTCAGCCTTTGTGTTGTTTCATCAAGGTTTCCAGAGCTGTTATCCCCAAGATCCAATCTTTTCTTCCCTTTGAGCCTGAATGTGCTCAAGCTGAAACTCTTTGTTTGCACAAGATTGGTAGTCTCAAGCCAATGGTCTTTTAGAGGAGGGTTTAGCTTTGGAATCAGTTGGTGTAGAATCCCACCCATGAACCTGAAGTTGTTCATCCTTGGGGTTTGCTTCTTGAACTTCCATGGTGAAGGAGATGTTGCCAGTTGATAGTTATGCAAGAGAGCTACACTCCAGTTTACTTCCTTAGTCATAAAACTGAGGTCTTGCTTCCATTCATTGGGACTGATTTGATCAAAAGAGGATTGCTTCCCATCAAACCCCTTGATGATAACATCCATTAGGGTTGATTTGAACAAATCAAGGGACCCCTTTTTAATGGGTTTGTCCTGTACCACTTGGTAGTTGCAGTTGGGTTCATCAAAAAATCTTTTGTAGAACTCTGCCAGCTATTGTCTTTTCTGTCCCAAAGGTTGCTGAGACTTCCATCTTTCATTGGAATGTTGTAGATTTTGGACACAACTTTGGGAGACACATGAATCTCAGTCCCCTCAATGTTGGCTCTAATGGCTCCATTTAACAGTCTTTCTCCAGTCATGTAAATCTCTCTGCACAATTTTTCGTATATAGGAGGTTGAGCTTCCATCATTTGGCAAAGATTGTTGGACTCAAGAAGGGTTTTGATAAGATCTCCAACTTCATGATTATAAAAATCAGGCTTGATAAAGTAGCCATGTGCTTCAGAGTATGCCATTGTTGAGTAAAACAGAGAATTAGGGTTTTTTCGAAAAACAGAGAGATTCAGAGAGGGGATTTAGGAGGGTAGAGAATGTTTGTTGAGGAAGGTTTAGTTTCACAAGATTAGAGGTTAATGAGGAGGGAATTTGTATAGTTCAACGGCTAAAACGTGGGTTAGTGCAACGGTTAAAAATTTGCATTTAAGGATGTGACTGTTCATGAATAGTGTTTTTGTCCCCCACTCATTTCTTGCAATAACTTCCCATAAAACATGGGAGTAAATTCCGTACACAGAGGTGAATTTTCAGAGGGAATTATCAGAGGAGTAAATGAGTATTTGTTAGTGGCAAGTTCCAATAATCCTCGATTTGGCAAGAGCTCAAATCATAGCTGTCAGACTTGATGACCAGCCAAGTCTATTTTGAATGATCATTGCCTCTATATTGACTGAACTAAACTTGGCTATAAAAGGAAATGGATCATAAGATGAGATTTATCCAATTCATTTCAGTCATATAGTAAATGGGAAGATTGGTTTCAATGTTCAGTCCTAGCAAAATGGCTAAGACAACAAAGAAACTGGTTTTCAAGAGTCCAAGGTTAGAGGAAACTGAGGAAGAGAGGTTTGAGAGAGAGTTTCTGTCTTACCAAATACAAACTGATAATGGTCTAGAACAGGAGGTGGATCAACTATATAGTGATGATCCAAGTAAGGAAGAAGAGTTAAGAGAGAGATGAGGAGAAAGTTTTGGGAGGAAGAGAGGCTAGCATTGTTAGAGGGAGAGAGAAATAGATTGAAGGAGACAGCTAGGGATAAGGGTAAGGCTAAGATGGTTTGTGAGGGTCAGACTGGTCAGACAGCTAAGGTTGAGCTGTTTGGAAAGGGGAATAAGGGTGAATCCAGTAAGCATGTTGGGGCAGGTGTAGAGAGAGTCTACATATTGGGTGAACTTGTGAAGCTTGACATCCAAGAAAGGATTAAGATTGACACTTCTATTGGTCAATCTGATTTCTTAGCTGTCAGAGAGTACACAGCAGTAACTAGGGATTCACTCATTTTGAGTCAAGCAGTTCTTGAGGGAACTGGAGACAATTTTGCAGGAGTGCACAGTTCTCCTTCAAGGGCTTAAATGAGATTGTTCTCACAGTTTCTGAGGTGTTTGAGTCCAGCAGTAATGAATGAGTAGGAAGGTGTAGGTCCACAATCTGATCAAGCCATTATTGAACAGGAGAGTGCAAACACTTCAGGGACATTCAGCTTTGTCTCTCCACTAAGTGAATATCCTCCTTACAATGCTGTTGAGGAATGGTGGCCAAGGAGGGTGTGTCCTTCTTTACAATTCTCAACATCAGCCATTGATCCTTTCATGAAGAGGCCAGTGTGGCTTAAGAGGTATGGGAACATCATGGAGAATGTCTATGAGGCTCCTGATGTTGCCTATAATGAGTATGGGTTCATAGATGAGGATATCCATGATCAGCCAATGAACAGTCAAGGATAGAAATTCTTAGCTGTCAGAGCCTGTGGGAGGGTCAGCTGTGAGAAAAAGGAGGGTGTATGAAGATTTTGGTAATAGGAATATGTGGTTTGAAAACTAAGGTATTTGGTAGGATGATGTATGGCTTAAAATGTTGAAGGTTTTATGTAAGGTTATGGTTAGCTGTCAGATCCTCAACTGTTGACAGCAGCCATTTGTAATGTTTCTTTGATTAATGAAAATCTTTTATTTTGGCAAATTAATCATTCCCAGCATTGCCCATAGCCTTTCAAATCTCTTCTCATCCATGGCTTTTGTTAGGATGTCAGACACATTGTCTTCAGTGCATACCTTAGCTAAGTTGATATTCCCTTTCTCAACATGGTCTCTAATGAAGTGATGCCTAACTTCAATATGTTTGGTCTTGGAGTGTTGAACTGGGTTTTCTGTCATGGCAATGGTGCTAGAATTGTCACAGAAAATAGGAATGTTTGACAGGTCCATCCCAAAGTCTTGAAGTTGACTTTTGAGATAAAGAATTTGAGAGCAACACAGACCAACAACAATGTACTCAGCCTCAACTGTTGAGGTAGCTACTGAGGTTTGCTTCTTGCTTGACAAAGAGATTATTCTTGATCCAATGAATTGACATCCACCACTTGTGGATTTCCTATCCAGATTGCATCCAGGATAATCTGAGTCAGTAAAACCAATTAGGGAAAATGGGGATTCAGTGGGATACCACAAGCCATAGTCAGGTGTTCCTTTGAGATATCTCAAAATTCTCTTGATAGTAGAGAGATGAGATTCTTTAGGATTGTCTTGGAATCTTGCACAAAGGCAAACACTGAAAATGATATCAGGTCTGGAGGCTGTCACATATAGGAGTGATCCAATATAGCTCCTATATAGTGTTTGATTCATACTCTGGCCATCAGGATCAGCATGGAGTTTTGTTGTTGTTGACAGAGGAGTTCTAGCTGGAGAAGCAGTTTGCATATCAAACTTTTTGATCATTTCTCTTGTATACTTGGCTTGGTTAATGAAAATTCCTTCCTTCCACAACAACAAATATGCCTTTTCCCGGCACTTTAAAAATGCCGGAAATGTTAAAAAAGTGTCGGAAAAGCTTTTTCCGGCACTTTTTCTGGCACTTCTTAAAGTGCCGGAAAAAGTGGTGTCGGGAATACTTTCCGGCACTTTTAAAGTGCCGCAAAATTTCCGGCACTTATAAAGTGCCGCTAATTTCCGGCACTTATTAAAGTGCCGCTAATTTCCGGCACTTTTGTAAGTGCCGCTGTTTTTCGGCACTTTATGAAAGTGCCGCTGTTTTCCGGCACTTTATGAAAGTGCCGCTAATTTTTCGGCACTTTAAAAAAAGTGCCGCTAATTTTCCGGCACTTTAAAAAAAGTGCCGCTAATTTTCCGACACTTTCATAAAGTGCCAAAATATACCGGCACGTCTAAAATGCCAAAAAATTAGCGGCACTTTTTTTAAAGTGCCGAAAATTAGTGGCACTTTTAATATTCTCCAATATTAGCGGTGCATTTAAAATTGCTGAAAATTTTTTCTTTTTAAAAAATATATATATATTCTGGCCCTAGAAATTTTGACTTCTCTAATTTATTGTGCTATTGAAATCAATAACATACACAAATTTCAACAATTAGCGATGAATAAGAATAACTTATAAAATATAAAGCTTGGTCCATTGCAATAAATTGAACATTTAGTATGCATTATACAACCCAAAAAGTACTAGTTCAAAAGGGAGGTAGGCAACAAGCATTGACATCTACAAACTGAGTTCAAGTACTTGTTTCTGCAGCCATTTCACTGCGTAAGCAGCTTCGAGTCGCAAGCAACAATCTTAACCCGGACAACATTCTCCTGCACTTCATCATACTTGAAAAGGGCATCTTGCAGTATGAAGGTCCAAACGTTGTCGCAGAATCTGTAGGTCTGTAAATGCCCCTATTTGCACAAAAAATTAATGATCAAGTTTAAACAATGTTTTCATATTTAAGACAAACATTTTTCTATGTATGGGATACTTAAGAAAGTTGGGTTTTGAGCACTTTTTGCAGCATGTATACATTAACATCTTTCATGATCTCACCATATCACATAATGATTATGAGGGTAAATTAGAACATGATGATTAACAGGAGAGGGCTTAATAACTTCACCACCAAAAAACGGACATTCATTTAGGGACAAAGTTTCTTGGAAAATGGACACGCATTAAAGGACCCGGGGAGTAATATCTTGTGGTCAGTTTATGTGATTGAATTGGGCGATAAAGGAACGGGCGGTAGGGACTTGCACTATGCAAAATAATAAACTCAAGCAAAGCAACATTAGAAACCCCTCCACGAGGTACATAGTGCACATTGTAAGGGTATCTTTGTGCTCTGCCAACAGGGGAATAGGAATAACTGAAGTTGGAACGGTTAGAAACCATCATTAATGTTGAAATCACGCAGTTGGGTCTCTTATAGTAAAAAAAATGAAAATAAGAAACTTTAACTAATACTCCCAAGAAGATAACACAGGAGGCAAACGGTCAACTTAAAAAATTAAAATATGCTGATATAGCATTTTCTCCGTTTAGCTCAAGAGCGCTACTTTCTTTTTTGTTCAATCAACGAGACTCATTTCAAAAACTAATCTGATGCAGTTATAAGTTCCCAAACCAACAATATCATTCTAGAATTTAAAAAAAAAAACATATGCTCTCATACATCTTAAAACAACAAAAATGCAGCTACATTGAATATCATTAGAGCATAAGGCAATAATTCAAGCAGCAGTAAAGGTGCAGTTTCTAATGATACATCTGAATATTAATCACCCGTAGCCCTAATACTTTATTACACCAAAATTTCCAAGTCTGTTCCTAGCAAATCTTCTCTCGCTTTTTCCCTAATCTTTTGATGCCAACAATCTTGAATTACTTGACACAACAAACTAGTTATTTAACTTATTTTACATGAAACAAAAAAAACATTAAGAGAAAATGAATTTACCTTGATGGTCACCTTGCTCTTAAATTGGTTCTCGAGAGCTTCAGACATTGACTGCAAACAGTAAGACAAATCATAGATCTTGAACTCCATGAACATATTGTAAAACACACCTTCAAGAACAGTTCTACCAAATGGTCGAGAAAATGAACGTAGATGGTAGATATGAGTTTAAGCTCCACGAGGAACTAAGACACGTCCTTAAGGATTTCCATTTGAAATACGCAGTCGGTCAGCACATTGTGGCCATTTCATAGTTGCCCTCCCAGAAGAGCTGCAGAACACAAACTTCTTAAAGTGAGCCACCATAAAGTATGAAAAGGCGAGAATGGCCAAAAAAGAAGAATGAGCAACATACGAAATTGCATCATATGGAATACAACAACATCATCAACAACAACAACCTTTTCAACAGAGTTAGCAATATCAACCTACACTGAAGATCTCAACTTATCTAGATTCGATCCTGAAAGGAAATTCTACACATAACATAGCACAAAAATCCAAGATCCATGAACAAAATAAGTCCTAATTTGCAACTGCAGCTGGCATTTATAAATCATCTCCAAAGTTGGTTAAGAAAGCTCAAACATTCAAAGAATAAGATTACAAATGATAAACATAAGCCAAATCAGTAAAAAACAAAAAGGGGAAACCCAGTCCGACCAAAATAGGTTACACTGAAATCAAACTATAGAAATCAACTGCTTAATACACATTTCCCAGCGATCAAAATAGGCACAAATCGCAGTTGAATTTCAGTTCAACGGAGTTTCCAAGCAATTAACTATACCAAACAGAGTCAAATCAACTCCAAGTTTAACAATACCGATGTTGTTCATTTCTTTCACATTACGAATTTCATCATAACTAACAGAGAACGCCATCAATTTGATCAAAGATCATAAAATCAAACAAATGAGAAAATTGGGAGGAGTAGAGTACCCATTTTTCGATGTTGAAAGGGGTTTGAGAAGCATCTGTGGGGAGTTGCTGAGACTGAAGAAGCATACGCTTCTTGAGAAGATTATCCTCCCGCTTGTTCTTCCCGATCTCAACCAGATTGTCTTCTCTCCTCCGCCTAGCCTACTTGAATACTTCTAAGAAAAGACCGAGAATTCTAAACTTACATCATGCTCCTGAAATGTATACAGTAATCTCTATGCATCTTAACTTTATCAAACTTACATCATGCTCCTAAAATGTATACTGTACTCTCTATGCATCTTAACTTTATCATTTTTGTCATGGGAAACTCAATTACACAGCCTTAATAGAGCATAATTGTGATTTCATTTAACAGTCCATTCCTATTCAATTAGATTAATCCTAAATCACAAAACTAAACCCTAATTCCTCAATTGCAAGTCCAATTACAAATGAGCATACGAAAACATAAATTAGGGTTAGTTCGGAGCGGGAACTGAGCCTTATCGGCGAAGACGATTACGTAAGACATTTCGTCGAACAACTTTTGGGCACCAAACAGTTTATGATAAACTGAAATTTTATACACTAAATATTATTCAATATCACGAATTGATTCCAAATTATATAACATCTAAAATTCTAAATTGGGAAAATGGAGACGAAAAGAGCAAAGGTTGTAGCAAGTACCCGAGGGGCCAAACCGTAACCGTTTGTTAGCTGTGGTGCTGTGGATGCCCTGGGAGATTACAAATTTGTTGTGAAGAAAGACGTGCGGCGGTGATTGGCAAAGATCGCGACTGAAGTTGGCGAACGGCGGTGTTGCCTTGTAATTGCAGATGAAAACGTGCGGGGGTCGGAGTAGGTGAACGGCTGCAATAGTCCAGACGCCAGTTTCTCATTGGCGTTACCGGCAAATATAACCAGATCACATCTACAAAATCAATTCAATTAAAAAAAAATAAAAACAGATTGTGAGAAGTCTTAAGAAAGATTAAAGAGCGCCAAAATTGAGGATGAATATGTGTGGACGTAGGTACATACCTGGAATTGGTGGTGGGTAGATGAGGTAGAGGTGGCGGGTTGGGTTGTGGTGTGCGTGAATTGAGAGAGAGAGAAAAAGAGAGATGAGGGAGGCGGATGAATGGGGGAGAAAGAGAAGTGATAGGGTTTTGTTAAGTTGAAGTGGATGAATGTATATGATGAATGGTCTAGATTGATTTGTGAATCAATCTATCTGAATATTAGAGACCCAATGAGAATGGACGATATAAAAAAAATTTGAATGTGGATATTGTTTGGTTGTGTTGATTGTGAGCCATTGATGCTCATAAAATAAATGGTTAAGATGAAATACAAAGGTTTTTGTGATGATTCATGTAATTCTTAAGAAACTAATGAATGGTTGACACCTCGCATACATTTTAACCATCTATTACTATTATTATTAGTATATTTTTTTGTATAAAGAAAATTATTTGAGAGGTTGATTAATAGGAATTTTTTTTAATAACTAATAATTAATAGTAATAAATTATAAAGAATACTTATTAATGAAGTTATTAATAATAAGCAATAATTAATTATATTTTTTTTAATTTTTTAAAATCATATATCTACCCTAAACCCATATTCTAAACTATATACTATAACTGTAAATTAATTACTAAAAGTGTAAGAAACTAGCGTCACTTTCGACAAAGTTTCGGAACTCCGTGACACTTTTAAAAAAGTGTCGAAAAATTAGCGGCACTTTTAAGAAAGTGCCGGAAAATTAGCGGCACTTTTGTAAAAGTGTTAGAAATTAGCGGCACTTTTTCAAAAATGTCGGGAATTTAGCGGCACTTTTTCAAAAGTGTCGGGAGTTTAGCGGCACTTTTAAGAAAATGTCGGAAAATTAGCGGCACTTTTAAAGAAGTGCCGGAAAGTGAGCGGCACTTTTAAAAAAGTGCCGAAAAATTAGCGGCACATTTTTAAAAGTGCCGAAAATTAGCGGCACTTCTAAAAAAGTGCCGGATATTTGTGGCAGTTTCTGAAAAGTGTCGGAAATTTGTGGCACTTATTAAAAAAGTGCCGGAAATTGGTGGCACAAAATTAAGTGCCGGATTAAAATTGCCGGGAAAAACTATTTTTCTTGTAGTGTTCATTTGCTTGACTTGAAGACCTAAGAAGAATGTGAGCTCACCTATCATGCTCATCTCAAATTGATTCTTCATGATTTCCCCAAATTCTGTGCACAAGTCTTCATTTGATGATCCAAAGATAATGTCATCAACATAGACTTGGATGAGTAACTGATCTTCTCCATATTTCTTGATAAACAGAGTGTTATCAATGTGGCCCTTGGAAAATCCTTTGCCAAGGAGGTATTTAGATAAGGTATCATACAAAGCTCTAGGTGCTTCCGTGCTTGCTTAAGCCCATACAAGGCTTTGTCCTGTTTATATACATGATCTGGAAATTTTGGATGCTCAAAACCAGGAGGTTGAGACACAAATAATTTCTCATTTAGAACTCCATTCAAGAAGGCACTTTTGACATCTATTTGGAACACCTTCATCTTCTTGAATGAGGCATAGGCAAGGAACAGTCTTATAGCTTCCAATCTTGCAACAGGGGCAAAGGTTTCATCATAGTCAATTCCCTCTTCTTGTCTGTACCCTTGAGCAACTAGTCTAGATTTGTTTTTCACCACAATGCCTTCTTCATTCATTTTGTTTCTAAAAATCCATCTTGTCCCAATGACAGTTTGGTTTTTAGGTTTGGAAACAAGCTTCCAAACCTTGTTTCTTTCAAATTGTTCCAGTTCTTCTTCCATTGTTTCAATCCAATTAGGGTCTTGAAGGGCTTCATTTATCTTCTTGGGTTCTATTTGGGAGATGAAGACACTCATTAATGAGTCATAAACAGGCATATTTGGAGGAATGTCCATCTTATCTATTGGAAGGTCAATATAGATATTGTTGTTTGGTGGAATGATGTGGGTGATAGTTTCAGGTTGAGGAATTGAGTGATTGGTGTTGCAGCATGGTTGGATGGGGTTATTTACAAGGGTATTTTGATGGCTGGATGAAGGTAAGCTGTCAGGTGCATCATAGCTGTCAGATGCACCTTTGCTGTTGAGTTGGGATTCTTGGCTGTCAGACACAATAGGGTGAGTATTAGTGTCTTTGGGCACCATATAAGGAAGGGAAGGTGAATCTTTTTCAGGAATGAGGTTTGAGGGGTCATGAATAGGAGACACCTCAGGTAGGTTATCAGAATTTGCAACAGCTTCATCAAAATCACACAATTCAGTGTGGCTTTGATCATTGTTTTCATCAAAGTCAACATGGATTGATTCTTCTACAACAAGTCTCCTTTTGTTGTAAACTCTGTAGGCTTTGCTGGTGTTAGAGTATCCAAGAAAGATTCCTTCATCACTTTTGGAGTCAAATTTATCAAGGTTGTTTTTCCCATTGTTATAAATAAAGCATCTGCTTCCAAATCCATGGAAGTATGAAATGGTTAGTGTTCTACCATTCCATAATTCATAGGGAGTCTTGGTGTGAAACTTGTTGATGAGGGTTTTATTTTGTACATACACAGCTGTGGTAATAGCTTCTCCCAAAAAGTACTTAGGAAGATTGTTTTCTGACAGCATAGTTCTTGCTGCCTCACAGATTGTTCTGTTCTTTCTTTCAGCAACACCATTTTGCTGTGGTGTTCTAGGAGCAGAAAAGTTGTGCTCAATCCCTTTCTGATCACAATATTCTTCAACACCAGTGTTCTCAAACTCTTTACCATGGTCAGATCTAATTTTGATGATAGATAGACCCTTTTGGTTTTGAATTTTGTTGAACAGTTTGACCAGTTGTTCTAAGATTTTCCTTTTGGATTCAAGAAGGATGATCCAAGTGAATCTAGTGTAGTCATCAACTACCACTAGTGAATATCTCTTTCCACCAAGAGACTTGGTTCTAATGGGTCCAAAAAGATCCATGTGGAGTAATTGAAGGGGTTTTGAAGTATCTAATCTGGTTTTGGCAGTGAAGGAGGTTTTCTTTTGCTTGCCACATTGACAGGCCTTGCAAAGCTTGTCCTTTTTGAAGGAAATTTTGGGTAGGCCTTTGACAAGGTTTGAATTGGCTAATTTGGAGATACTTTTGAGGTTGAGGTGAGCCAGTCTTTTGTGCCATAGCCATGACATATCAGACTGATTATAGGAGAGTAGGCAATGAGCATTTGATGATTCCACAACTTCCAGGTTTAGACAGTAGAGGTTTCCCTTTCTGATTCTAGTGAGAATAGATTTGTTGTTGACATCTTTGACAGTGCAGTGGTTTTTGGAACATACAACATAATATCCCTTATCACAAATTTGACTAATGCTAATCAAATTGTGCTTGAGACCTTCTACATAAGACACATTAGTAAAAATAATGTCTTTAGTAACAAGGTTTCCTGATCCTTTGACTTTGGCTTGAGAGTTATCACCAAAAGTTACATTTGGACCATTTTTAGGGACATATTGTTGCAACCACTCTTTGTTGAAGGTCATGTGTCTGCTGCATCCACTGTCCAAGTACCATATTCCTTTCCTAGGTTCCTACAAAACAGAAAAATAAATTTATGGTACCCTTTTATTCTTTTGGGTCCAAAGGATTAGACTTTCTTTGGTACCCTAGCTTTGTTCATTGCCCTCTTTCCAAAATACTGGTTTAGGGCATTGTAATATCCCATGATCTACAACATATAAGGTGTGGGAGTAGTAGGTTGGGATTGGTTGAAAAACTGGTTGGGAGAAAAGGATTGATTTTGGTTATGATGAAACTGAGTGTGGCTTTGAAAGCTGTTTGAGTGAGATGATCTTAGAGAGGTATTTTGACTGGCATGACTCCTTCCATTTGAGTATTGCCAGTTGGGTCTTTGATGTTTGGATTATGAGTGATGGTTATAGAATCTTTGCTGTCTAGGTGATCTCTATTGTCCATCAAATCTTGGCTATCTGGGGAATCTTGGCTGTCTAGAAGATCTCTGCTGTCCAGTGGATTTTTGCTGATTGTTCTTCACTTGCTCCTTGATTCCTTTTCTTTGCCAGATGTATTTGCCTTTATTTGCTTATTTTTCTTTCCCTTTAGGTTGTCTTGAGCTAGCTTCATGGGTTTCATTGATGTGACTGGAGCTAGCTTCATTGGCTTCATTGATTTCTCCCTTTTTCTTTGAGTCCTCCTTTATTTGAATGGGATAGACATTTTGTTGGGCTTTGACATAGTTCATGCTTTCAAGAACCATTTTGTCAATAGCCCTTTCATCAGTGAGAGGAGTATATGTTTTCATAAGGATTGTTGGCTCCAATCCCTGACTTGTCACTAGGATGTCTCTGGTTGTAGCTGAATAATGACAAGGATTCTCCTGACTTGTTCCAGGACTCAATCTTCTTTCTAAGAGATTCATTTTCCTTTTCAAGGTTGATGGTTTTTTGTTTATTTTCCAGAGATCTTGAATTCTCAGCTGTCAGCTCACCATTTGCCTTTTCAAGCATAAGGCATTGCTCTTTCAGCCGTTGGTTGGTTCTTTCAAGGTTTTCAATGGTTTTGCTTTGGGATAGGTTATCAGTGAGTAATGAAGCAAATCTATTTTGGTGTCTTTTTATTTGAATTAAAAGGGTGCTAACTAATTGTTTAAATTCATCATTATTTAAAGAGTTAAACTGGGGTACCTGCTTTAGTTCTTCAGCAACAGCTAAGGCTTCAAGGTCTTCTTCACTGTCTAAATCTTCATCATCTCCTTAAAGAGTTAAACTGGGGTACCTGCTTTAGTTCTTCAGCAACAGCTAAGGCTTCAAGGTCTTCTTCACTGTCTAAATCTTCATCATCTCCTGCCATTAGGCATATCATTGCTTCTTATCCTTCACTTTCAGAATCACTGAAGTCAAATTTCTCATCACTGAACTTTGATGAGTCTGCAATCATTACTTGTTCTTTGTTTTTCTCATTCTTCTTTTTGGTGCAGTTGTAGCAGCTGCATCTTGAACTGTGAATGATCTCCTTTGAGTAGGAGAGTTTCTTAGCTGTCTGATTGTCCTTAGGTTTCTTTGGTTCAGGATATTCAGATGAGTAATGACCAAGCTTTTTACAGTTGAAGCATTCAACTTTCTTTTTATGGTTCTCTTGTTCAGAAGTGGATGGGCTGTAACGTCTCTCAAATGTCTTCTTATGAGCTCTCAGGGTATTTCTGACAGCCATGGATATGAGACTTGGTAGGTCTCCTTGAGAGATGTTGTTTGAGGGGTGGTTTACTTTCTGAAGGAAAATAAGAACCATGGAGTCAATATCTTGTTGAGTGATAAGTTTGTGAGTGGTTTCTTGGGCAGCTAAGATAAGGGCTTGTGAGATAGAAGGAATAGGTTGAAGTTTTATCATTCCTTAGTTCATAGGCCTCAAGCTTTACAAAGTATTGCTCAACAGTCATGGTGCTCCATTCCGCACCTTCTCTTATAGGCAAGGCTACCTTCTCATATTCTTGGGGAAGGTTGGAATATATTTTGAGGCATAGATCTTGGTTCTCAAATGTTTTTCCATGGTCAGCAATGGATCTGACCAGATCTTCAAACCTTGGTTTAGCAGCACTTACCTTTTCACCAGGGTAGAACTTAAAATTGTCAAGTTGTCTAAGCAGGTTGTACAAGTTTTGGGTTCTAACACTGGTGTGTTTCTGAAATTTGGTATGGATAAGTTCCCATGCTACCTTTGCAGTTGGTTCTTTGGCAATCTCTTGTGCTAGAGAGTCATTCACACTCTTTTGAAGTATGTTTTTGACTTTAAGATTAGCACTAATTAATTGTCTTTCAGATTCAGTCCAGCATTCTGTGGATTTCATTTTACTGCCCCCACCATTTGAATCTAGTGTGACATGGCAGGTTACTTCATTTTCTAGAACATACCAGTTCCAGATATTGTTTGCATCAAGGTATGTTTTGATTTTTGATGCATAGATTTCAAAGGATCCACAGTCATCAATGTGTGGAATGTCTTTCTCATTATTTCTCCTTGGTTGAGGCATGGTGGGTTGAGAATTGATCCTTCATAAGTTGTTAGACTTTTGGTGGTGAAGACAAGCTCTGATACCAATTGAAAGGTCCTATTTGCTTAATCAGTTAAAAGGATTAGGCAGTTAAGCTTTGACAGCTGAGAATGAATCTTAGATGTCAGATATTAACTGATCTAAAAGCAAGAGTATTAAAGTGCAGCGGAATATATAAGGTGAAATAATGTAAAGACAAAGTGGTTGGTGTAAGTGTGTGTATGTGTGTATGTGTGTATGTGTGTTTGTGTGTGATAATACCAAATGACACAAGAATTTTAAGGTGGTTCAGAGTTCACTCCTCCTACGTCCACCCTCACTGTCAACATTGACAAGTGAGATCAATCCACTAAATCTAGTTCCCTTTAAGATTTACAATGGTTGATTAGGCAAGTTCCTTGAACCTCCTCTTCCTAATTAGTACAGTCAATTAGGGATTTGCTTGTTACGAAGCAAATTACAGAACACACTTAAAGTCAGTCTTAAGTGGTTTACAATATTTGTTTATACACCTGAAGTACAGTCTCAAGTGTTTCAGAATTGTTTGATTGTTGGTTGCAGGTTTGCAGGCATGCAAGGGTGAAGGGAGGTTGTAAAAGTTGTGTGTGGAAGGGGATTTTCTTCAGTCTTGGAGGTTTCCTTTTATAAGCTTGAATATAGCCGTTGGAGGAGACAAGATAGTAAATGCAGGTAGGTGAAACAGTGTTTGCATTTAGGGCCTTGTTGACTGGATAATAACAGGATGGAGTCTGCAACCATTGTGGAGGATCTTCATGGAGATGACCTGGCAACATCTGTTGAGAGATCTGGGCAAGGCACATCTTAATCATCACAGAGATACATCACTTCTGTTGTCTTTGAAGACCATAGCTGTCAGAGGGATGAGACCTCTGCTGTTGAGAACCTTAGCTGTCAGGCTTAGTTCTTTGATTTGGATGATTAGGAGTCAAGGAATTTGATGGTTGACATGTAATGATCACTTTGTAATTAAATACATTGATTTATATGATTGATCTTTGTTTGATCATTGATGTCCAGTTGATTCATGAGATGTGCAGGTTAAGCTTGGCTGTCAGATAGCATTGGATATGTTTCTTTGTAAAAATCATATATAACTATGTGGTTTACATAGTTAGGGCCTAACAACTTTCATAACTTTGTCCTTAAATCATTTTTTTTTCAAAAAATTAATAATAATTCATAGTTCATTATACCTTTTCACAACTAAAATGTTGAAAGTGAATAGCATAAAATAAATGTTTATGATTTTTTTCTATTAAAAATCATTATTTTCAAAATGACCCATAAAACCCAAATGGACCGTCATTTTGTGCCAGGGAGTAAGTAACAAATTAAGAGAAATAAAAAATTGGATCTATCTTTGAAAAAACTGATGCAGTTAATTCAATCAAGTCACTAAAGCCCACGAAAACACCGATTTTTTTTTTTAAAATATAGCTTTTTAAAATTTTATATATCAAAATAACATTTTCAAAAACTTAAGTACCAAAGTAGCACTTTTGACTTGAAATCCGGAATTGGTAATTCCGGATTATGAAATCCGGAATTACCAATTCCGGATTTGATTTTTTTTTTGTTTTTCAAAATTGAATTTTGGAAAATAATAATTAAAGTAAATAGGGGGCGATCGCGCCCTAAAATAGAGCGATCGCTCAAGTGTACTCCGGAGGTACCAATTCCGGATTCTATTTTATTTTTTTTTCAAAATTGAATTTTGGAAAATAATAATTCCGTAAATAGGGGGCGATCGCGCCCTATAGTAGAGCGATCGCTCAAGTGTACTCCGGAGGTACCAATTCCGGATTCTATTTTAATTTTTTTTTTTTTTTCAAAAAAGAAATATATCTGAATTGAATAAGTAATGTTTTTTTTTGAAAAATTCAAATCCGGAAATGCTAATTCCGGATTTGCTTTACAAAACCCATCTTCCTCGGCAGATCTGTAAAGAAATCTGAAAAACAAAAAATCCAGTGAAGAAGAAGGAGAAAAGAAGAAAGAAGAAGAATAGTAGGTGATTTTTTTTCAAAAAATATTGAAAATTCAAGAAGTTGATTAAGAAGTTCAAGAAGAAGAGGTGATTAAGAAGGTACATTTAATCCTCTTATTTTTGTTCGAAATTTAAATTTAGTATTTATTTAAATTTTTTTGTGAATGTAGTGATATTGTTAAATTAGATTTTTTATAATTTATTTTTCAATTTCTAGGAATAAATATGGTGGAGTTCCAATTGTTTTCATGTGTTATTGGGGAGGAAATGATGAACACCCGTTTGAAGGTGAACATTTTGAAAGGGGACCAAAATGTGCACTTAGGGCTAAAACTCGGTGGAGTTACAAGAAGTTGATTAAAAAGTTAGCTAAGAAAATTGGGGTAGATCGAGCTGTTGTTCAGTTGCAAGTTATATGTAGATATCCTCATCTTGTTGCTCCCGGAATTGCAAACTACATTCCATTTGTAATCGACAATGATATGGGTATGGAAGTCATGTTTGATGTTTACGCTCGGTTTGGTGGTTTGAGTAGCTTACAATTGTATGTTAAGATAAATTTAGTTGATAATGTGAATGTTGAGGAGTTTGAAACCTATGAGGAGCCATTACAAAATCGGTATGTTAATGACATGGATACCTTCCGAGATGGGTTCTTTAAGCCGCTATAGTCGGAGGGATCTTTGGAACAAGTACACAAACATATGTGGAAGAGGAAGAGGGAGAGGAAGAGGAAGAGGAAGAGGAAGAGGAAGAGGAAGAGGAAGAGGGGGAGGAAGAGGGAGGGGGTGAGGGTGAGGAATTGTATAATGATGATGATAATGATTCAGATTATGAAGAAAATATTGAGTTGCTTCTAAATGCAGATCGTGACGATGGATATGATGATTGCAGTAGTCCTACCGATGTTAGCGAGAATGAGGGAGAAGATTTGGCGTTACATTTGGTTGCTTACGAAGAACCACAACATCATGTGCATGACAGAGTCGGGTATCAATTTTATCGTGATATTGGAGAAGGATCGGAGATATATGATGATAACAAATATGACTTTGCTGAATGGAATGTAGAACATCAGGACATTGCCAAAGGTATTCGCTTTTCAAAGAAGACAGATGTGCAGTATAAAATGAAGTTGTTTCATATTAAGAAAAATTTGCGCTTCAAGGTAAAACGAAGCACAACCCGAAAGTGGACTATTGAGTGTTTGATGAAAGATTTTCCGTGCAATTTTTATGTGAATGTGAGTTTGAAGAATGCCGGGTATTGGGAAATTACCAAATACAAGGGTCCTCATTCTTGTTTGGCAACTGAAATTAGCCAAAATCATCGAAACATGGATGCTAACTATCATGTGCATTAGAAATGCACGTCTCCAATTAACCTCATTAAAATGAGAGGAGGGGAGGATCCTCTCACAAATAAATCTATGAAGATACTTCATCCAAGTATCCATGTCTCGAGCCTTAACAACTACCCCCTTCTTCACATTCCTAGGGTCAATTATCCCAAAAGTCGGAGCTAGCAAATGCAAATTTTCCCTAACATTTTTCCTATCTTCTCCATCTCTTTGGTGTACTCACACCCATCCTCCTCAATGTCAGTGGCTAACCCGTAATGTTGATTAATGGTATTCCTATCATAATTAACCGGAAGCCCCCGCACAAAAGACTCTCCCGTATACCCCCGTTCAAAAACATTAGCATAAAATTCTTTGACTAAAAGTGAACTTCCAAAGTTTGGGGGCTTACTCCCCAACTTTCCCCAATTGTAAAGAGTAACAAAACCATCTAAATACAAGTCATTAAAATCAAATTCCCTTTCCGGGTTGAATGGCTTGTTTTCATATAACTCAAAAAATTGTTGAGCTTGAATCCCAACAAATTTAGCAGCATCATACGGGGGACCGGTAGGGGTTGGAGTGTTGGTGGTAGTGGCTCGTGGTCTTTTAGGAGGCATTGTCAATCAAAACTCAAAGATAAAAAATTGGAAGCTTACTTTTTAATTGGCCGGAAGTTCGCCGGAATGTCGCCGGAATTTCGCCGGAGTCTTTGTGTTGAACAACAAACAAATGACAATCTTCAAAATCCACCTCAAACCTTGAATGTGTGCTTCAAAATGGATGATATATAAAATTTGGGGTTGAAGAAAATTAGATTTGGGGTTGAAGAAGGGATTTGGGGTTGAAGAAGCTTGAAATTGGGTTTGAAATTTGAAATTTTAGAGAGAGAGAGAAAAGGAGGCGTTGGTGGTGGTAGGGTTATTTGATTGGGAGAGGGGAAGGTTTTTGGGAATAAACCGTGCTTTGGGAAATCCGCGTAGAGGGCGATCGCGCTGGGGTCAAGTGAGCGATCGCGCCTTTTCTCTGGAAAAAGAGGGCGATCGCTCGTTTATTGGGGTGATCGCTCGGTAATTAAAAATAAATTTATAATTAAAGAATCCGGAATTAGAAGCTCCGGAGTACATTGGGGCGATCGCCCTCTACAAGGGAGCGACCTCCCTCTTGTCCGTCCCTCTTTTGTCAAATTTCAATCAGTTTTTAACGTTTTTCGTTAGTTTTTTTAGAATTTCCATCGGTTTTTAACGTTTTCGGTTAGTTTCTAAGAAGTCCGAGTTAGTTTTTAAGAATTTCCGTCGGTTTTAACGTTTTCGGTCAGTTTTTCAGAAAAATCATTCCATGGCAAGCTTTCATGAAATTAAAATTAACAATAATAAAATAATAAGTTTTATAAAAAATTGACCACATCCCGGTCACGTAGGATACAAGTCAAGGATAATTGGACGGGGTAAATTCATTAGGGGGATGGCGAATCCTACTCCCTCTCCTCGGCATACGACGACCACCTGATATAGATTGTTGAGATGAGGATGAGGATGATCCGTCGGGACTTTCTGAAAACTGCACTCTAGGCAAATGGAAACTAGGCCTAAATCCGGAATCCCGAATGTCCGCTCGGGCGTCGATTATAATTGCTAGAAGAAGGGAAGGAGCTCGAGGCGGTTGCGTGAAATCAAGGCTGATTCATCAATTCGGTAAAAGAATTACCCGGTCCCCGTCTCGGGGTGAACTCGTGTCGGCTGAACTCAAACCGATGCATATCACCGTATTGATCCCGCATCTCGGGCTCATCCTGCACTGTTGGTATCCGCCACGCCTACGAACCCGATTCTCCCTCGTGGCTCGTCTTCGGCGGTATGATCAACCGTTGGGGGAGCTTGGGCTTGCGGTCGTTCTTTGCTCCCTAATATGTGTCGGTGTGTTAGTGACACATTGTTGAGTGTAATTCACCATGTCTTCCAAGGATGTGGCATTCTCAGTTTGTATAAGTACATCTCTTGGAGACTTTGAATCTGTTCAAAACAATGATGTGCAATTAATTAATACGGAAAAATGATATTGTTTTTTGTAAAATCATTGTATGTAATATATAACTTACCACACCCTCATAATTAACTGAACGTGGCCTGAACCCTAGTCCCTCCACATTAGCCGAATTGTGGATGAGCGATCGAGTAATACGCCTATACCATGTCAAATAGGGGTGATGGTAGCTCATATCCACTTCACCAAACTCCCCATCAACGACATTAAACTCCCGTTCATTCCACCTTGCTATGTGCCGATCATGTTGTTGCATCCGGTTAACGCCCGACCGACCTTGCCGACTAATCCGATGCAAGTCCAAACCGGTGTCGCGGTCATCGAGCACACCTTGAACCATCCCAAATTGTCGCATTATGCGATCTGGAAAGTGCCATTCAACCCTCTCAAAGCAGATGAGGGGCACCTTCGCCCTCCATATAGCTTGGCCCTGAAGGCGAGAAATTGAATCGGCACACCGTTGTATGGCCGCCACACAACCCGATCATTCTCTAAATATGACAAGCGGGTCTCGATAGCCTTGCGAGGTTATGGGCGATCACAGAAGTATACGATAATGGACCCTTCCACCTACATATGAAACAATTGACATAAAAAATAATGAGTAAAAAGCGATATATTACAAAACGGATCGTTTACAAAATGAAGTAATTGAAATATACCTGTAACCCACTGGTTGCAATCCAGTAAGTGTTATTTCTTCATGTCTCCTAGGTTGTGTACACAACAACCTCTCCCATGCCCAAAGCTATAAAAAAAATTATCATTACGTACAAAACGAGGTTAAGTCCACTAGCATAATGTAATCATATATAATAGGCATTACACCTACGATGGTTAAGAAGCCACCACACCCTTTCGAATCGTGTTGAGATGCTACACACATCTCCCTATACAAGAAGGCCAACGCTCCACTACCCCAACTGTACAGACCAATATTATTTATATCCCTAAGAAGTGCGAGGTACATCAACTTAACTAGGTTATCAGACGAGACGGGCATAATGTATGACCCCAATAATAAGAAAATGTATGCTCGAGTATATGTCTCAATCATATGCTCGGACGCATTATTGGGAAGCTGTTCAAAATGAGGGAAGTGTCCTAGAACCCATCTCATTGATATCATTCCACCTCTTTTGATGTCTGCAGTTGAGGGTGCAACCCCAAATAAATCCTCAACAATCTCAACCCATGCCAAAGCACTCCTACTAGTTTCTGAACTAGTCACCGCCATTCCGTCTACAGGAAGACCACACAACATGCCAATATCCTCTAAGGTGATGGTCATCTCCCCTACAGGTAAGTGAAAAGTGTGGGTCTCTGGACGCCATCTTTCAATCAAAGCCTCAATCAAATGCCAATCATATTGTATATGACCTAATAAATACACTCCATAAAATCCAGTATTTATAAGCTTCTCTTCTATCCTCCAATCAACTCTAGGTGGAAGTACTGGACCACGCCTAGGTCTTAAATTGGGTAACTCTTGTCCCTCCCAAATATATTTAGATCTATGTGTATCCTGAGAAGTCAATACATGAGGATCGATTGGCCCAGGATCAATAAATTGTTGTTGTACATGTTCATTCATCTGAAATAAAAAAATTTAATAGTAATTAAATTTAAATGGGACTTAATGTTTAATTCATTGACAATCAAAAATTAAGTACATAAATCATTTTAACAACAAAATATAAAAAATGCACAAATAAAAATTCTTAAAAAAATTTATATAGCTAAAATTAACAACTGAAAACAAATTAAAATAAGAAATATAACTAACCATTTTTAAGTACCAAGCTAACACTTTCTCTCACAACTCTTTAAATTTCTTCTCTTCTCCTTAATTCTTTCTTTCTCTATCTCACTCTCTGCACTCCCTCCTTCTTCTTCTTCCTTTCTTAAGACCATTCCATGAACAAAATCAGCAAGGTAATTCAAAATTTGAATCCGGAAATGGCAGCCCCGGATTCAAATTAAAGCAAATCCGGAATTGACAGTGCCGGATTTTGAAGATACGCGTCTAGGGGGCGATCGCCCCTTAAGTAGAGCGATCGCCCTCTCCTGTTTTCAGAATATATTTTTTTATTTGCTTTATTTCTTTTTTGAAAAAAAAAAAAAAATTAAAATAGAATCCGGAATTGGTACCTCCGGAGTACACTTGAGCGATCGCTCTACTATAGGGCGCGATCGCCCCCTATTTACGGAATTATTATTTTCCAAAATTCAATTTTGAAAAAAAAAAAAAAATTAAAATAGAATCCGGAATTGGTACCTCCGGAGTACACTTGAGCGATCGCTCTATTTTAGGGCGCGATCGCCCCCTATTTACGGAATTATTATTTTCCAAAATTCAATTTTGAAAAACCAAAAAAAAAAAAAATCAAATCCGGAATTGGTAATTCCGGATTTCATAATCCGGAATTACCAATTCCGGATTTCAAGTCAAAAGTGCTACTTTGGTACTTAAGTTTTTGAAAATGTTATTTTGATATATAAAATTTTAAAAAGCTATATTTTAAAAAAAAAATCCGAAAACACCCGTACACACAAACATGCACACACACACACACACACACACACAAAAATTTGAGTAACCAATTAACAATTTACTGTTGCTCAGAAAATAGTAATAAAGCGGCAGTTACAAACCATCCTACCATATTTTGCTCTGCTACAGTTAGTTTGTCTTCAACCTTCAATCCGTCTTCAACCTTCAACTTTTCTTTGAATTCCGTTCATCCAATTCTGGCGAGTTTCTTCTTCTTCTTCCTTCTTTTTGTTGTTTTGGCTTTTTAATCAACAACACAATTTTTTGTAATCTTTCGAGATTACAAAAAAATGTGTTGGTGATATTTTATTGTTTTCTTTGTTATTATGTATTAAATAAATTTCTCTATTAAATGTGAGAGCCTTTGTTTCTCTCTTAAATGTGGGAGCCGTTGTTATCTCTCCTTTGTGAGAGCAGTTGTTTTCTCTCCTATGTTGAGAGTATGTTTGTTTGTTGTTTTGTTTATTGTTTTTTTGTTGTAATTGTGACGATTCTCACTGTTTCTCACAACCAAATGAATATCATCATTCTTTCTGCACAAGGAGGGTTTGAGAATTTTGAGATGTATGGTGGGCGTCTCCTCGTCGATCCGGATTCTGCATATCCAGCGCTAAACGCAATATCTTATCATCAGAGGGAGAACTTTCTAAATGCCGATCTGAAGCAGTGTCCAAGTCCGTCTTGGAATGGAATCCGTACGTCTAAAGATTTAAATTGTACTTATCTTTGTTGTAGGTTATGAGATGTATATGACATTAACATTCAAGGTGAGCCTCCAACCTTTGTGGTGTGCCATCCCTTTTCTAGTTGTGAATGAAATTGAATTTGTCGTTTGCTTAAAAAAAAATTAACAATTTACTGCTTGGCTTTATAAAGTCACAATAATTAATTAACTAAACTAATCACTACTACTGAAAGCCCACGAAAACACTCATACACACAAACATACACAAACACAAAAATTGAGTAACCAATTAACAATTTACTGCTAGGCTTTATAAAGTCACAATTAATTAACTGAAATAATCACTAATAACAACTACGTAAAAGAAAGCGAATAATTCAAATTTAGATTGAGAGTGGCAATTCATAAAATTATGAGGGTAAGTTTTAAGGTATTTGAAATTAGGGTTTCTACAGAGATGATTGTCCTGAAATCTTGAGAAACGAGAAATAGAGTCACACAAACACAGAAGGAGCTAAATAATTTTAAGGATTATCAAATTGAGGTTCAGGGTTTGAAGTTAGGGTTACTACATAGACATAAACATTTAAAACTTGAGGAGAGAAAGAGAGAGTTAGAGAGAGAGAGAGAGAGAAAGAAGAGGTATATAGAGAAAGAGATTTAACCTGTACTTGCCAGAGAAAAATCAAGTCGACGACCTAGCGAGCTAGAGACAAAGTAGCGTTCTTGGAGAGAGACGAACGGTGGCTTCATAAGTATGGACAAAGCGAGTGCAATTTATATTTAGTACAATCCGTTTTCATGCATATAATTTTGTACAGTACAGTATAATAATGCACAAATAGAGGTGTATTTAGAAATTTTACAAGTGTGAATAGCAACCTTTTTGTACTATAATACATTTATTTTATTACTCGGGCGCGGGGATTATTAGAATTTTTAAATTAGCGGGACGATCAAATTTTCACGAATAGCTTAAGGCATCACAACAACCAAAAAACGTTGTAGTAAAACTGAATACTACAACCTTTAAAAAAAACGTTGTGACAAATAACAACGTTTTACAAGTAAACGTTGTAATAGAGCAGATACTATAACGGTTTAAATCAAAACGTTGTAATAAAGAGAAATCCACAACGTTTTTTACAAAAATGTTGTCTTATATAGACCAATAACAACGTTTGCAGAAAAACGTTGTCCTACAAACGTTGTAAATACCCTACGCTTAGGATGCACTTTAAAATATTATATGAATTTCATTACAAGTTCTTTAAGAGTTTTCCTAAGATTCTGTTGATGTGGTTGACTCATTTGGTGTAGGCTCCTCATCTGTCGCCATGAAGCAAAGGTTAATTAACATTCCCATCATCTTCAGAATCTTGGTCACAAGTTTCCAGTGCATATATGCTTATCTCCTTGCCTTTGCCAATACTCTTGATTTCATATGAACTTGTCTATTTTTTAATCTTTCTGAAAGTGCCATAACTTCTTGTGGTAAAAGCATTAATCTTCATCAGCTTTGTTGTAGTTATTACAAGGTTCTTTACATGGATCCTCATAAGTAAAAAGATTTGGCAAAAATATACTCAAATACAAGTTCTGATGCAACTTGTCAAGTCCCAACAATATTGAATATGGCTCGAGGGGAGGGGGGAGTAGTCTTTTTGAAATTCCTTGCAAAAGACTAATTTAGTAAGAAACACAGATCAACCATTTCTAAAGACTTCGACTTTGATTTCCTTTGAGACTTAAAAAAAATACGATCAGAAAGGCCATCCTTAGGGCAAGCCTTTTATAAGTATTTAATAAATGCTACAATTGGGGAAAAAAGGTGTACAGGTATGAAAGTATATCTCATTTCAACTGCAAATCATCTTGTCGTATATTTACTTTCTCGGAAAAGTCATTTCATTTCCTTGAAGTTCATCTCGCGATACTTTGAGTTAACCTCCATCATTCCCTTTAGGCTTGTTCCTATACTTCTTTAGGCTTGTTCCTATACCCTTTAGGCTTGTTCCTATACTTCTTTAGGCTTGTTCCTATACTTTTTTAGGCTTGTTCCTATACCTCGTTAGGCTTGTTCCTATACCTCGTTAGGCTTGTTCCTATACCTCTTTAGGCTTGTTCCTATACCTCGTTAGGCTTGTTCCTATACCTCGTTAGGCTTGTTCCTATATCTCTTTAGGCTTATTCCTATACCTCTTTAGGCTTGTTCCTATACCTCTTTAGACTCGTTCCCATGCTTTCGAACTACGATCAGGCTTGATTCCCTCCTAGGGATACGTAGGAATCCTCTCTCGAGAGGTCCAGCCATCCAACCTCATCAATCATTTTCCTCCATCTGCCATATCCCCAGCCGCTCATTGGGATTGGGGTCCTTCTTATCGACAACCTCACTTCTTTCATAAGTGACGTTGCCGAGGGGCTCTGTGAGTACGCCAATCCATTCGCGACCCTTTACAGGTGCCTTTTAATATAATAAAATTGCACTAGGGGCGTTTTGATAAATTTCCGGTCTATTCCGAGACTTCCGGGAGCTTTTTATAAGTTTCTCGCTAAGGAAGGACCTATAGGGAATTACTCGGTTTGGACCTGTTGGCAATTAACTCAGAAAGGGTCCAGAACCGCCACCTGGCATGTTTCTAGAAAATAAGCGGTTATGGCTTGGTGGGTCGTGCGACACCACAAGCCAATTCCCAGGCTATGTTAAATAAAGCATTTTCTCATTTTGACAAGGAGCAAGAAAAAGGGGGGCTCTCTCTACTCTCTCTCTCAAAACGTTTTTTTCGGAGAGCCTTCTCTCTCTAATCGTTAATCGTCTTCCTTACCAGTCCTCTCTCTCTAAACCCATTCGCCGGCGACCCAAGTCCCCCTCAATCTCCCTCACTGTTCTCTATCTCTCTACCTCCAACTACAATCGCCTATCACCGTTCTCTGCTCTCCCCAAATCAGCTTTCCCTCTCTCCATTCACCGCCGCCGCCTCGCCAACCAATTCCGATCGATACACCTACCGGTTGCACCGCCCTCCAACAACGCCAAACACAACAACCGCTTCCTCACCAGTTCTCTCCCTCTCTCTAACCATCGACGTCTTCTTCTCTGTTCCAGACCCTAAACCGTTCACCGCCACCGCTTCACCAACAAATTTTGATCACCACACCTACTAGCTCCGGCGCTCTTTCAAGAGCTGAGAGTCACTCTACCCAATTCACTTCGGAGTAGACACAAACCCAGCAAATCCACTCTCTCTCACAAACCATTGACGATCCCTTTTTCCAGCCCTCAAGGTTACGCTGCCGATTCGGGCTCTTCATCTAAATCGGAGACCTCTAAGTTCGTTCTGAAGCTGATTTGAAGACTCTCCATACCGACATGGTATAGAGAGTGTGGATCTACAAGGGTAACGACCCAATTCCATTTCTCTCTCTCTTCTCATTGTTCATTGGTATTGCCATATTTGATATGTTCTTCAGGCTAGAACCTGATTAGATTGGCATTGATATAATCTCATTTTGTTCCCAGTATGCTTGGATCTGTATGCTTAAGCATTTGTTTGATATTAGTTTGTCTAAACACCAAGTAGAGGGTGAATCAATCATATTCATTCTCTCTCATGTGTTTATCCATATCTAGGTGATTTCATTGACCTATAATCTGATATTGTCTCGTTGCAATTATACATTTCCATCTCTGCAATCTCGTTGTTGCCATCAATTTCATCTCTGTTAACCTCGTTGTTGCTATTCATTATTTCTGTAATCAATTCAGTTGTAAACCTTTGCAGATGGCAAGGTGTGTCACGCGACACAACTGGCCATCACTGGTCCTGGGTCGTGCGACATACTAAGCCACACTACAGCTGGTCTGTTTCAGTTGTAATCTGTCCAACCTCGTTGTAATTGGGATGTGGCCCCCCGTACCAAGTGGTTCACAAGATGTAATTCTTTCTGTTCATCAATAAAACAAAGCATTAAAATGCATTTCATCACATATTATGTCTCACACATTTGCACACACTTTTGAATGATATTGGATGTTGAACATAGAAAGACTCGTTTACGAACGAGGCGTGTTGGGTGAACTCTCGGTTCTTCCCAACACGTAACTTGACCCCCAAACCCAAATTCTCTTTTCAAAAAGGTTTTCAATGTTTCCTTTAAAACGGCGTGGCGACTCCCATTTTTGAAATATTATTTTTCGGCGAGTGTTTATTCAGTCGCCCGAGCAAGCCTTGGCAGATTGACATAGTTTCTGGAGAACCACGCTCGGCCGAGCAGATCCTGAGCATTGACGTCTGTATTGATTTCGAAATTGTAACAGCCAAGTAATGAGTATCAAAACTTAAACCGAATATTAATGGTGTTTAATATTTCGGATTAATAACATAAATTATGTGTAATAATTTATGATTAATGTTTTGATTCTTGGTTGATTGCTTTATAAGGAGTATTGACAAATTTTGTCAAAAAGAGAGTTGAAAGAACTTTTGGAACACTTGAGAAAAAGCACAACAGAGAAACACACTTTTGTTTTCTGCAAATCCTCCTCCATATCTGATTTGCTGCATATTGTTATCTCTTTCATTTGGCCTTCTTGCATAGTAATATCAAGAGGTGATATTGTCCAAGCTCCGTTCAGCTCGCCGGGATACTTAGGTGCAAAGTGCTTTCAGTCCGCACGTTCTATCTTGGGATACAAGCGTCCCAACAAACTCAAGCACACTCGGCGAGGGGACGAATATGTCTTAAGGAGATAGTGATTTTCATTGGGCTCGTGCATCAACTTCAACAACTTACCCTTTTGTATTTTCAGTTTATTATTAATTTGTTTGTAATTTATAATTTCTGTAATTTTTTCCTCGGCACCCTCGTTACATATTGATCTTTTAGTTTCGAATTGCCAAAATCTAGGGAGAAACGCGTTTCTCCATAAGTTATGGAAAAACGGGTATCCATAACCTTTTGAAAGGATATCCAAAAATTTTGTATTGGCCATGACCTTGGCCCATGGCCTTGGCTTGGGCAATTCTGACTATCAATATTAAATGTTCTGGATATCCAGAACTCTTTGAAAGTGATATCCAGAACCTTTTGAAAGGATATCCAGAACCTTTTTGAAAGGCTTCTGGATATCAATATTAAATGTTCTGGATATCCAGAACTCTTTGAAAGTGATATCCAGAATCTATTTAAGTTGATATCCAGAAAGTTGGTATGTGTTGGTCCCATTCTAACATAACTTCTGGATATCATGATCAAAGGGTTTTGGATATCCAGAACCTTTGAGACTGATATCCATAATTTATGGAGAAACGTGTTTTTCCATAATTTATGGAGAAACGTGTTTCTCCAGAGACCTACTCTTTCGAATTTGGATTATTTTCACTGTTCACTTCTAAATTTTGACAAATATCATTGGCTCTATCTATAAGATTTGATTTTGTCTCACTTACCCCTTCTTACCCTTATTTAAGTAAATGACTTCTAATGACATCAGTTTAAAGAGATAAATGTAGTACTAGTATTTGCACTTTACATTTAGAAGACTTAAGGGGTAAAATAGTCATCTTATTAAAGAGATAAAGACATTAGTATTTCCTACCTCAGATGTAAGAAATAATAACTGACCAAACCTTTCGAGTTTTAGGTCTTTTATGACTTCACGCTAAGATTATTTTGATATTTCTATTGATATTGATTGCAGTAGATTGGCCATATTTACCTTGTTATGATTTGGCAACAGGTAACCCACAAATCACATTCACATGAACTTATATCCTTTTTCTTGGCACCCTCGGAAATGAAAATACATCAAACCAAGTATGCAAAATCTGTAGCAAACAGGTTGACTCAAAGCACTGGTCATATCGCTGTTCAAAATTATGCACCTACTGGGCTCACATGTTTTGCGCCACTACAGAAGTCAAAATGGGTTTGTATCAGATGAATGATTCCTTGGATCCGCCACCAGCCACCATGGCAGCAGCAGCAGTGGCACCAGTACCACCGCCGGCACAAGCAAATGAGGAGGAGGAGGAGGAGGAGGAGATTGAATTAACGGAAGAGGAAGCTCTTGCATTTTTTGAGTTTCAGCTTCAATTGTTGGCATTTAAATATTTACAAAAATTCCTACAAAAAAGATCCACTTTTTACATTTTATTATCAACATTAACTTTTAAATATTTGATGTAAACGATTTGCAGCGGTATTAAAAAATTAAAGAAACAGTAACAAGATAGGCAAATAATCAATTGAATGAATACTTGACCTAGATCGAATCCACGTACTAGGATTTGTCAAGTCAATTAAGACTTAATAAGTCACTTAAGACTCAATCAGGAATCTCCTAGGAAATTCAAGGAACAAGCATAAAAGCTTCAAGGTTAAAACCTTCAATTGCTAAGTAATTCAAAAAAATTCCATATCAAAGTTATCCCCAACAAAATAATAAAGAGAGTATTTATATTCCTAACCTATTCCAAAAACCCTAATGAAAACGTAGTAAAGAAAGTACCAAAATAGCCCTACTTAAATCAATCAAAACCGAATTACGAAACAAAGAAATTCTGGAACGTAACTTGTGCGGCCGCCCACCACCTCCTGCGCGATCGCGCAACTCAACAGAGACTTCTCCCGTTTTGTATCACCTCCTGCGCGGTCGCCCATGCCTATCAGCGCGATCGCCCACCTGCTCAGGCCTTTTTCCCCGCCTGTTTCTGAACTGGACTACATCACTCGCCCCTACTTTAACAGAATTCTGTTAGGACCAATCTAGCAATTATATAAATAATAATAATAATATTAACAAAATTAGTAATTTAAATCAAAATCAGGCTACAAATTCAATTAAAAAACCTGTAGAACGCTGCAAACTGGTTGAAGAGAGGCCTGCCTTTAGCAGTGTCCTAAGACAGAATAACGTCTCCGCCTGTGCTGCAGATTCGGACGCCTATCTAGAGAATACAACTCTTCGAAACAAGTTCTTGCACAAGAACTTGTCCCTGGCGAATATCTGAATGCTTTCTTAGATTATAGAAGGAAGGAAGAAGATGAAGAAATTCTATATTTTTAACACAATCTGAACCATTGTTTATATAGGAAAGTTTATTCAAATTTGACCAATCACAACTCTCAAAATTTGATTTTCAAAAGTCACATCTTTTCAGACAATAACTGTTATGACAGTTAAAAAACTGTCCAAACAGTCAGATTTGTCTTATCCAGAAAATCAAAATAATAATTATAAATAATATTAAAAATTTTAATATTAATTTATAATAATTCAGTTGCTCGGTTGGTTGCCAAGATTCTAGCTTTATGAATACAAAATCATGTGTCATGGGGCTATGCCCCATGACTTTTGTCCGTCTCGAAAAGAGCTTCGATTTGATATGCGGTGCGTTCCGTGGTTCATCCGGAATCAAAAGTTACGCTCATTTTAGCGCACACACATAAATTTCACTAAAAGCTCTATTTTTTCAATAAACACCTTTAACTTTCATCTTTTCCCACAAAGTCCACATAAGTTCCAACAATACCCCACATTTTCTATTCAAACTCTAACAATACCCCACATTTGAATAGAAAATAAGATAATAAAAGGAACTTATTTTTCTATCTCTAAGAAAACTAAATATGATATGCATCAGAAAAGGTGTCTTATGGACTTGAACCTTTCGTAGTGAGTATTTATCGGACTTACTTTGTGGATAGTGACTATTAGTCTTGAACTAGCCACATTTTTGTAGTAACTCGAGACAATAAATATCACACACATCATATTTATACATTTTTCTATTCTTACGGTTGTGTTCATTTCGGTCTTGAACAAATCCTTACTTCATGAGAATTTTAGAGAACGTAGCCATTTCAGTTCTCAAAGATGCGACCCCACATCAATCTCGTATAGGTAATGCTAACCAAGAATAGTCCGTACTATTCCACCTCAAAGCTACTAGCATTATTAAGAATAATTTTCAACCCTTAAACATCAACGGATAACACACTTTATTTCATCATAGGAATGAGCATATGTGTGTTATATGCTCCCTGAGTCTTCCTCAATTAGTTTGCCTATTGAACCTAAACCATGGGATCTCCAATGTTGCTAGGTTAGGTTGCCACCAAGTAATGACTCATTGTATTGGCTTTAAGCCCATTCCCCTCGATGTAAATACTACTTGCTCTCTGTTAAGGCCTTTTGTCAAAGGATCTGCTATATTTTCCTTTGACTTTACATAATCAATGGAAATTATTCCATTCTTCAGCAAGTCTCGTATTGTTTTGTGACGACGCCTTATATGCCTTGATTTTCCATTGTATATTTGGTTCTTTGCTCTCGTAAGAGCAGCCATACTATCACAATGTATGCAAATGGCTGTAACAGGCTTAGTCCACAATGGAATACCCTCTAGGAAATTTTTGAGCCATTCCGCTTCTTCAGCGGCTTTATCTAAGGCTACAAATTCTGCTTCCATAGTCGATCGTGTATTCACAGTTTGCTTAGATGATTTCCAAGATATTGCTGCACCTCCAAGTGTAAACACATAACCACTTGTAGATTTACTTTCTGAATTATTGGAAATCCAATTTGCATCACAATATCCTTCCAAAACAGGAGGATACTTTGTATAATGCAATCCATAGTTCATTGTATGTTTCAGATATCGCAGCACTCTTACTAGTGCAAACCAATGATCTTGTCCAGGATTATGCGAGTATCGGCTAAGCCTACTCACAGTATATGCTAAATCCGGTCTTGTACAGTTCATTATATACATCAAGCTTCCAAGAACTTGAGTATATTTTAACTGAGACACACTTTCTCCTTGATTCTTCTTAAGTTGGCTAGAAGGATCAAATGGAGTAACAACCGGTCTATCATCATAATGTCCAAATTTTCTTAGGACTTTCTCAACATAATGAGATTGAGTAAGTATGTATCCATCTGAATTCCTTTGAATTCTAATACCAAGAATTACATCTGCTACTCCCATATCTTTCATATCAAATGAGGAGCGCAACATTTTCTTGGTTTGGATAATTACATCTTTACTTGTTCCCATTATTAGCATATCATCCACATATAAACATAAAATGACATATCCATGCTTATATTTTTTTAATATAAACACATTTATCACATTCATTTATATGGAAACCATTTGATAAAAGTGTATTATCAAATTTTTCGTGCCATTGTTTTGGAGCTTGTTTAAGGCCGTAAAGTGATTTAATCAATTTACAAACCTTATTTTCTTGACCTTTAACTACATAACCTTCAGGTTGGTGCATATAAATTTCTTCATCTAATTCACCATTTAAGAATGCAGTTTTAACATCCATTTGGTGTATTTCCAAATTGTGAACAGCTGCTATAGCAATTAACGTTCTTATGGACGTAATTCTAGTAACCGGTGAATAAGTATCAAAGAAGTCTACACCTTCCTTTTGACGATACCCCTTTGCTACTATTCGAGCCTTATATTTTTCTATGGTACCATCAGGTCTTAACTTTTTCTTAAAAATCCATTTATGGCCTATTGGTTTATGCCCAGGAGGTAAATCAATCAATTTCCATGTATTATTTTGTAAAATGGATTCTATTTCACTTTGGACACCCTCTTTCCAATAAGGTGCTTCCGATGATTCCATAGCAGCCTTATATGTTTGAGGTTCATCTTCTATAGAAAAGGTCATATAATCAATTCCAAAATCTTTGGCTATTCTTCCACGTTTACTTCGTCTTGGTTCAATATTTTCTTCTTGAACCGTAGAAGAGTCGTTTCCATTTCCTTCACTTTGAGATAATGTATCGTTATACATTATTTTCCTTGTATAATTTTCTTTATCTATATAAGGAAAAATATTCTCAAAGAATTCTGCCTCTGCAGATTCTATGATTGAGTTTTTGTGCATATTTTCTACCTTAGACTCATAAACCAGAAACTTATATGCTGCACTATTCTCAGCAGGCCCAAGATATATGCAATCTATAGTTTTTGGTCCAAGTTTAGTCCTTTTTGGTAAAGGAATCTGAACTTTGGCTAGACAACCCCACACTTTCATCCTTTTAAAAGTAGACATTTTTCCTTTAAACAATTCATAAGGAGAATGTTTACTTTTCTTATGAGGAATCCTATTCAGTATCATATTTGCTGTGATACAGGCATCTCCCCATAAACTATGTGGTGCCCCTGAAGTGATTAACATTGCATTTATCATATTTTTCAATGTTCTATTCTTTCTTTCAGCAACTCCATTTTGTTGTGGAGTATATGAGGCTGTTGTCTCATGCACAATTCCATGAGTTGTACAAAATTCTGCAAGGTCTTTGGATTCATATTCTCCTCCTCTATCCGACCTTAGAGTTTTAATTCTCTTTTCACGTTGATTCTCAACTTCAGCTTTATATTTCTTAAACATATTTAAAGCCTCATCTTTAGTATATATTAAATATACATAACAAAATTTTGTGCAGTCATCAATAAATGATATGTAATAGTTCTTTCCTTCACGTGTAGGTGTTGCTTTGTAATCACATAAATCACTATGAATTAATCCAAGTAAACTATTGGAACATATTTATGAGGATGACTTGTAAACTTAGATTCTACACAAATCTCAAACTTTGATAATTTGTTCATTGAACATTTAGGTAACATGCCTAAATTTATCATTCTTTTCAAAGAACGGAAATTAACATGTCATAATCTGAAATGCCATAAAGTAGAGGACTCAACCATGTACATAAAATCTGCTTTATTAATAATAGATCCACTGTCATTCGCGGTTATAACACTTAGCTTGAAGAGCCCTTCATAAAGGTAACCCTTCCCTACATACATCCCACCCTTGGTGAGAACAAATTTTTCAGATTCAAAAACAAGTTTGAATCCCTTATTACTAAGTACGGGACCGTAAAACCAAGTTCTTACAAATACTAGGTACATGCAACACATTACTAAGTACAAGTTCCTTCCAAAGTGAGTTTCGCATTCACCTTCCCTTTCCCTCCACTTTTTGCAAAGAGTAAAGATTCCCCATGAACAGAGATTCACCATCTTTGATTGGCTGGTAGGAAGAGAACATCTCCTTTGAAGAGCAGATATGTTGGATAGCCCCCGTATCCACCCACCAATCAACAGCATTTGCCACCAGATTGGCTTCAATTACCCCAATAAAGGTGTTCTCAGAATCAGCAAGGTTGGCCTGATTTGAATTTCCAGATCCGGATCCGCCTCCTCCTCCACCATGAGTTTTCCTGTGGCGGCAATCCTTTGCTTTGTGCCCTGGTTTCCCACACACCCAACAACATCCAGTAGGCTTTTTGAAGCCATTGAATTTCTGTGGGGCGAGAGGGTTCTTCCCAGCACCTTTGCCTTTGCCTTTGTTTTTCTGGAACTTGGAGTTTGAACCACCAACCATGTTCGCAACAGGCTCCAAAGACACAAAGAGCCTTTTCATTCTTTCGGTTGTCCTCTTCGATTCGAAGTTTCAGAACCAATTGCTCAAAATCCATGTTCTCAGTTAGATGTTTTAAATAAATTTTAAAATCTTTCCATGATGGTGGTAATTTTTCAATCACAGCACCAACAAGGAAATTGGGGTTAAGACCCATACCTTCAACATCTAACTCGTGAACAATCACTTGCAGTTCTTCAACTTGCTTGACAACAGGCTTTGCATCGCTCATCTTAAAGTTAAGAAATTTGCCTACAACAAACTTTTTGGAACAAGCAACTTCAGTTTTGTACTTCTTGTCTAATGACTCCCACAATTCCCTTGCTGTTGCAATTTTGGAATAAATATCATAAAGGGAATCATCGAGAGCATTGAGAATATAATTTCTGCAATTATATTCATTGCTATTCCAGGCCTCAATTTCTTTCTGCCTCTCGGCCTTCTGAGCATTTGATGGAGCACTGCTCCCTTCTCCTTCTGGCAATGCCTGGGGAGCCTCTGTGGTCAGTACATTCGCCACATGCAACGTTGTCAGATAGAACAACATCTTCTGTTGCCAACGTTTAAAGTCCGAACCCTTAAATTTTTCGGGTTTCTCCGCATGACTTTTCACAACAGATTGATCCATATCTCTGTAATAAAACAGAGTAATTCTGTCTTAGATTGTTAGGACCAATCTAGCAATTATATAAATAATAATAATAATATTAACAAAATTAGTAATTTAAATCAAAATCAGGCTACAAATTCAATTAAAAAACCTGTAGAAACGCCGCAAGCGGTTGAAGAGGCACTCGCCTTTAGCGGTGTCCTAAGACAGAATTACGTCTCCGCCTGTGCTGCAGATTCGGACGCCTATCTAGAGGATACAACTCTTCGAAACAAGTTCTTGCACAAGAACTTGTCCCTGGCGAATATCTGAATGCTTTCTTAGATTATAGAAGGAAGGAAGAAGATGAAGAAATTCTATATTTTTAACACAATCTGAACCATTGTTTATATAGGAAAGTTTATTCAAATTTGACCAATCACAACTCTCAAAATTTGATTTTCAAAAGTCACATCTTTTCAGACAATAACTGTTATGACAGTTAAAAAACTGTCCAAACAGTCATATTTGTCTTATCCAGAAAATCAAAATAATAATTATAAATAATATTAAAAATTTTAATATTAATTTATAATAATTCAGTTGCTCGGTTGGTTGCCAAGATTCGAGCTTTATGACTACAAAATCATGTGTCATGGGGCTATGCCCCGTGACTTTTGTCCGTCTCGAAAAGAGCTTTGATTTGATATGCGGTGCATTCCGTGGTTCATCTGGAATCAAAAGTTACGCTCATTTTAGCGCACACACATAAATTTCACTAAAAGCTCTATTTTTTCAATAAACACCTTTAACTTTCATCTTTTCCCACAAAGTCCACATAAGTTTCAACAGATTCATCCCCGAATCCGGATCTTCATAAAAACAAACGTCCCTGGTAGGGAATGTTCGAGCTCCCGAAACTGCAACTCCAACGCTTGATTTCCCTCTGTCGATCTTCCGCCCCGACCTTCCTTCGATCAACCTGTTTGCTTTTGTTGCAATTGTACCAACAACAGAAGTATGCAAAGAACCTGAAAAATAATACCGTGGAGCACAAAAGGAAGTAATGCCCTTCTTCTTCTTTTTACAACAAGGAAGGACCCTTTTATGCTTCAACGGGCACAATACAAATTTAACACCATTCCGCACAAAACGAATCATATTGTCCCGACCACTATGCAGAGAATTAACATCAAAATGCCAAGGGCGTCCAAGTAACAACTGACAGGCACTCATGTCCACAATATCACAAGTAATAGAATCTTCATAACCACCAATGGAAAAAGGAACTATACATTGTTCACGTACCTTCAAAGAACCATTACCATTAATCCACCCCACAACATATGGAGTAGGATGTTTCTTCACTGCAAGTTTCGCCTTCTCCACAAAGCTACGTGACACCAAATTTTCACTGCTGCCGCTGTCAACAATAATGTGGACCACGACATCATTAACAGTACCCATTGTGCGGAAAATATTATGTTTCTCCATATCTGTGTCTTCCTGAGATGTCGGTTTTACAAGCTTGCGAACGACAAATGACTCATGCTCCTCCACTTCGTCGCCATCCCCATTAGGATCAAGAACAACCATCTCACAATCATCATCATCACCACACTCATCACGTTCTACCATGTTAACCCCTTTTCGAGTAGGACAATTGGCTGAATTATGCCCAGGCTGATTACACCTATAGCACTTATTACCAAAATTTCGAGCGTAGGGATTAGTACCTTGTTGCCCAGCTGTAGTGGTGTTATTGGTCTTGGTCGCGTGTTGAGGAGGGACAACTGTCGGAGCTTCACTCTTCTCCTCCGTCACTTTCAAACCAGTAATCTGCGTCTCTGCCTGAATGTTACCCGAACTACCTGAAGAAGAACCCCCAAAATTTCTGATATTGTATTGAGATTTAGACGAACAAGCAAGTTGTCGTTCAACAGTCAAAGCCCTCTCAATTGCATCATCCAAAAAGCCAACCGGATGTAACTCCACAAACTGATTAATATTGACCCGAAGTCCATTGATGAACCTAGCAGCTTGTTGATCATCCGATTCATTCAAATCACAACGTGCAGACAAAGTGTGAAATTCGCGCGAGTAAGCACTAACAGTCCTAGCACCCTGTTTGCAGTCTAAAAATTTCTGATAAATAATCTGAGTATAATTTTTGGGCAAAAAACGCTGACTCAAGGCCCTTTTCATACGAGCCCATTCAGTAATTGGTTCTCTGTACTCACGACGCAACTGATTAGTCAATTGTTGCCACCATGCAGAGGCACCACCACATAATTTATATGCTCATAAGGGACCTTTCTATCCTCATGGATATTCATTAAAGTAAAGTATTTTTCAACCTCAACAAGCCAATCGACAACTTCTATCATATCTAATTCACCAGTAAAAAAAGGCAAATCTGCTTTAATTTTAGGCCCATCAACAGGCATAAAATTACCTTCCCTTCGCCGATCATCACGAATACCTCCGCCCGGCTGACCACGACAGTAGTTATCGTCGCACCCGACAGCTTCTACCTCCGGATCTGCCCTATTCCCCCGATTGCCGTCAACCCTAAATCCGCGTAAAGCCTCCAAAAGTTCATTATGTTGTCGATCTTGGACAGCAGCGCGTTCTGCAGTTTGGCGTTCCAGTGCAGCAGCACGTTCTGTAGCCTGACGTTCCATACGATCGAGGATTGCAATCACAGCAGCTTGGATGTTGGCGTTGTTGTCATCATTGTTTGACATCTTCTCTCCTTGGATCGAACGTTGCTCTGATATCAACTGATGTAAACGATTTGCAGCGGAATTAAAAAATTAAAGAAACAATAACAAGATAGGCAAATAATCAATTGAATGAATACTTGACCTAGATCGAATCCACGAACTAGGGTTTGTCAAGTCAATTAAGACTTAATAAGTCACTTAAGACTCAATCAGGAATCTCCTAGGAAATTCAAGGAACAAGCATAAAAGCTTCAAGGTTAAAACCTTCAATTGCTAAGTAATTCAAAAAAATTCCATATCAAAGTTATCCCCAACAAAATGAGAGTATTTATATTCCTAACCTATTCCAAAAACCCTAATGAAAACGTAGTAAAGAAAGTACCAAAATAGCCCTACTTAAATCAATCAAAACCGAATTACGAAACAAAGAAATTCTGGAACGTCACTTGTGCGGCCGCCCACCACCTCCTGCGCGGTCGCGCAACTCAACAGAGACTTCTCCCGTTTTGTATCACCTCCTGCGCGGTCGCCCATGCCTATCAGCGCGATCGCCCACCTGCTCAGGCCCTTTTCCCCGCCTGTTTCTGAACTGGACTACATCAATATTACTTCGATTTTTTTGAATATTGTAAAAAATTGATTAATGTGTAAAAAATTGAATAATTGGACAAAGTGTCAAACCAACTCTTGGTGCTTACTTAAGATCGCATAGAGCTTTAGAAAGCTATCTGACATAATTTGGATTTGAATAGTTTCTAAAGTTTAAAGGTTGGTCAACATAAACCACTTTTTGTAATTTGCCAAAAAGGAACGCACGTTTGGAGTGTCTAAAGTTCATCAATGTATTGAATGTGAAGATTATTCGAATAGCCTCTAACCTAGTTACTATGGCAAATATATAATCAAAGGCATTTTTCTCCTCTTGGAAATAACATTTGAGCCATTAATCTAGCCTATGCATAATTAAATACCCACTTGGCACTTGCTAACTACTATTGGATGGTTGTTTGGGTATAGATACCAATGTCCACACATTGTCCTAAATTTAAATAGGAACAATAATAGAGGCTATTTAAGGCCACTAAACTTAGTAAGACCCTTTTCCGTCTTATTAAGTATATTTTTTAGTAGTGAAATAGCTCAGCTGGATATGGCTCTTCAAGGTTCTCTCTCCGTTGTGATTCTCATCATGATCCTTATCATTTGGCCCTGCTTCATGTTCTGAATCATTCACAACTTCTTCTTATGCAACTCCATTTGTTCGCTCTTCAAGTTTTCCACTTTCTTCATCTCACATCTTCATGATCACCACATTGCCATATTTTTTACTTCCTTCATCTCAGCTCTAGATGGTGATATTATATATTGTAATCTTTTTCATGTACATCATGTGAATCAATAGCAAGTACATTTATGTGCAAAAGATCAATCTCATCAAAAGAAACATGAATGGTCTCAATGTTTTTTTCTGAGACATCTTGTAATAAAATTTTAAAGCCCAACTATGACTAGCATAAACAAGAAATATATATCTATCCACCTAAGCCCCTAACTTATGCAAATGATCTCCTATTATAATAACAAAGCAAATACAACAGAACATGAAACAAACTTATCATTGGGTTTCTCTCTTCTAGAGTTTATAAGGAGTCTTAGGCTCCGTTTGTTTAGCGTAAAACATTTTCCGAAAAATGATTTCCTGCAAAATGTTTTCCGAAAAATGAAAATATTTTCCGGAAAATGAGATAAACATGTTTAGCGTAAAACATTTTCTCAATTTCCCGGTGCGAAACAAACACCGGAAAATAGGGAAAATGTTTTCCGGAAAACATTTTCCCCCAAACAAACGGAGCCTTATTGAATCTCTAGTGAATGCTTGCTTGTTCAACACAGAGCATGCCCCACAAAGTCCATCTTTGTGAAATAAAACTTTTAGCAACCCAAGCACCAAGTTTAGTCTAGAAAGATTTGACATGGTTTTCTAGTTTACATTGCTTAACTTATTATGTGACAACCAATTGTTCTCGCTAATAGCCTAGACCATAAGACATGTAAAGTTGGCTCTAGTGATTCCATTCATGTCAACTGTATACACATTCAATACCATATACATATACATATACCCTATAGAATAATGGAAACTGATTTGTTAATCCTTTAACGACATTTATTGTCTAGGAATATCACATTTAGGCATTTATCACACTATGTTCAACAAGTTTTGCTTATGTCCATCAACATAGACAGTTGTTTCTAGGGTTACATCGTCACCTCTAAAGACACCATTATGCAATATCTTACCTTTTGCATTGTCTCCGAAGATCACATTTGGTCCATCTCAACCATTGAAATTAATCAGTAGATATTTTTTTGCCAGTCATATGTTACTCTAGAACACCTACTGACACTTTTCTATCAAACCCCATAAATTACTAACCATATAACTGGTCATGCATACCTGCAAATCAGTAATATCTCATGTTTAAGACAGTTGTTTTAGGGTTACATTGTCACCTCTAATCATAATTTTTTTCAAGCTCTTCATTCAAGAATGGTTAACACATTATTATACTATATTGAGATTACGTGTTCCACTAACCTAAAGTTTTTATCCTTAAGAATTAGAAGCTCATCTACATCATATTTCTCAACATCCACCTTAAGCACATAAGATTCATATACACGCTTAGGATGCACTTTAAAATATTATATGAATTTCAATACAAGTTCTTTAAGAGTTTTCCTAAGATCCTGTTGACGTGGTTGATTCATTTGGTGGGCTCCTCATCAGTCGCCATGAAGCAAAGGTTAACTTTCCCATCATCTTCAGAATCTTAGTCACTCCAAGTTTCCAGTGCATATATGCTTATCTCCTTGCCTTTGCCAATACTCTTGATTTCTTATAAACTTGTCTATTTTTTAATCTTTCTGAAAGTGCCATAACTTCTTGTAGTAAAAGCATTAATCTTCATCAGCTTTGTTGTAGTTGTCCCTCTTACAAGGTTCTTTACATGGATCCTCATAAGTAAAAAGATTTGGCAAAAATATGCTCAAATACAAGTTCTCATGCAACTTGTCAAGTCCAAACCATATTGAATATGGCTCGAGGGGGGTGGGGGGGGAGTAGTCTTTTTGAAAGTCCTTGCAAAAGACTAATTTAGTAAGAACTGTATACAATTTTCTTAGAAAAAAGAAATTATTTCCTTCTGGAACAGACTGAAGTTTATTTAACAAAAAAAAAAAAAGTCACATTCTTTATGCCAATGCACACCTATTAACTTAATAACTGAACTTGTACTAGTCTATAATAATAATCATTACGTTTTGTACAGAAACAAAAATTAGCCTCTTGGAACATGTAGGAGTACTCCATCTAGGAGTTCAGTGAAATAATGTGTTCTTTCTCCATTGCAGAGCTCTACCTCCTATAATTTTTGCATAATTCCTGCGATACATGAAAAATAACTCGAGTTTTAAAATGTATGTACATAATATATAAAATGAATGTTAAGCTTAGGGTTAAGTTGATGTTACCACTTCTGTCTTAAGAAAGTGCACATTTAATCTTTGGTCGTATAGAAAATGATAATATCTTTTCTTGAATGTTTATACTGATCAGCCATTTCTAAAGACTTCAACTTTGATTTCCTTTGCGACTTTAAAAAAAAAAAATCTAAGATTATAACAAACATTAAGGTCAATCACTTCTTAATAAAAGAATTAAACTATTTGGGTCAATATTTAATAATAGTCCATATTTAAACATTTTTAGGACATCAAATTGCCCTATAAGTTATAACCGTCCATCATGTTTTTTATTTATATGTGTATTTTATAAAAATACACATATAAATAAAATTTGAACATTCATTTAATGGCGGGAGTAACTATCACTACTAGAAAAATGTTTTAAGAGACTATTTGTTTGGGTCAATCTTTTTTAATAGTCCATATTTAAACATTTTAGGACATCATTTATCTAATGATCTCTATTTTGGGACAACATTTTTTACGGTCTCTATTTTAACATGTTATTTTATGTCAGAGACTGTAATTGTTGCATTTAAAATAATTGTGACACCCAGTTATTGAGACCCCTAAATATAAATAGTTCATGTTCTATGCTAAATTCAAATAGAGACGATATTAGATAATAATAAAGAATATTTAATGAGACCACTTTACATCCCAATTACAATAGTGTTTATTAGTTTTGTATTTTACCACAAAACGAAAAGAGGTATGATTCTCATTTATATTGAAATTTGTCACCAAACGGCGGTGCTATTAGTTCCGTGTGTGATATATTTTGCCGGCCCAAATAGTGACATTTATATTGGACGGCCTTAAAAGATGGCTTAGACAAAAGGACTTATTCATATTATACATGGGAAAAAAGTTTCATTTTTGAAAGGTACCAAATTTGAAACCACAGTTCTAGTCAACGTTAACAAACCCCTTTTCTTTTTTCTTCTTTTTTTCTTCACAAAATGACATCCACAGTACTCCAAAATCCATTCTATTCCAACAACCTCTCTCTCTCTCTCTCTCTCTCTCTCTCTCTCTCTCTTAAACCCCAACCTCTCCCTATTAACTTAATAACTGAACTTGTACTATTCTATAATAATAATCATTACGTTTTGTACAGAAACAAAAATTAGCCTCTTGGAACATGTAGGAGTACTCCATCTAGGAGTTCAGTGAAATAATGTGTTCTTTCTCCATTGCAGAGCTCTACCTCCTATAATTTTTGCATAATTCCTGCGATACATGAAAAATAACTCGAGTTTTAAAATGTATGTACATAATACTCCCTCCGTCCAGTTACATACTTCACACTTTCTATTTTAGGCGTCCAATTACATACTTCACACTTTGTCTCCTACATTATTTTAATACTCACAACACCATTATAATTTACTATTCCCTCCACTCATTCTCTCTCCTATTTTACTTTTACACTCACAACATTATATTATTATTTTTTTACTTAATCCACGCGTGAACAGTAACTGTGAAGTATTAACTTGGACGGAGGGAGTATATAAAATGAATGTTAAGCTTAGGGTTAAGTTGATGTTACCACTTCTGTCTTAAGAAAGTGCACATTTAATCTTTGGTCGTATAGAAAATGATAATATCTTTCTTGAATGTTTATACAGATCAGCCATTTCTAAAGACTTCAACTTTGATTTCCTTTGAGACTTTAAGAAAAAAAAAAAAAAATACGATCAGATAGGCCATCCTTAGGGCAAGCCTTTTATAAGTATTTAATAAGTGCTACAATTAGGGAAAAAAAAAGGTGTACAGTATGCTGTATGTTTAACTTCAGTGTTAACTAGAACCTAAATTCTTAGAGCTTTAAATCAGATAAAAAAAAATTGTTGGGTGCTAGAAGTACCCAACAAGTGGGTCTCATAAATAAACAAGTATTAAAAAGTTTTCACTTTGTAAATGTACATTTTTAAATGAAATAGAAAAAATGAAAAATTGTCTCGTTTCGAGTGGAACAAAGGGGAGTATATAATTGGATAAATTTTGTGAATTATTTTAAGTGAAAGCTGTTAGGACCTAACTATGTAAGCCACATAGTTACAATAGGTTTTGACAAAGAAATATATCATATGTTATCTGACAGCCAAGATAACATATGACCTTGGACAGCTAAGCCATCAACTTCAATCTGCACTCCTATATATATATCAACTGGACAGCTATGATTCAAAACATCCCTCTAAGATATCACTCAAAACCTCTCATATACATTAATGCATCTAAATTACATGTGTAGTATGATGTATTACATAATGCCTAAACCTTCTAGATCAGAACTTAGCTCTGACAGCTAAGGTTCTCTCACAGCAAAGGTTTCACTCCTCAACAGCTATGATCTTCAACATCAACAGCTATGAAGAAATCCTGTGATGACCAAGATATGCCTTGTCCAAATCTCTCCATACGTATGTTGCGCCTCATCTCCATAAAGATCACATGCCTGGTTGCAGATTCCAGCTATTTTATTCTCCAGTCAACAAAGGCTCTAAATGCAACTCCAACATGCATTCACTCCCTTGTCTCCTTGTCTCCTCCAACGGCTATTTCCTAGCTTATAAAAGGAACTCTCCAAGACTGAAGACACACCACCCCTTTTCCACACACAACTTCTACAAACCTTGCATCCAAACCTTCTCAACCTGCAACCAATAATCAAAACAATATTAAGACACTTGTAACTGATCTCAGGTGTATAAACTGATTTGTAAGAACCCCTTAAGACTGACTTTAAGTGGGTAGTGTGAATAGCTCAGATTAGAGCTTGATCCCTAATAGACTGTACTTATTAGGAAGAGGAAGTTCAAGGAACTTGCCTATCCAATCCTTTGTAAATCTTAACGGGAACTAGATTTAAGTGGATTGATCTCACTTGTCAAGGTTGACAAAGGGTGGACGTAGGAGGAGTGAACTCGAACCACCTTAAAATTCCTTGTGTTCAATTGGTATTATCACACAACACACAGACACATATACATACACATACACTATTCACTTGTCTTTACATTATTTCAAACACTTTTATTCCGCCGCACATTTAACTCCAATCTTTAAAACCAAGTAACCTCTCGATGCCTAAGATTTCACCTCACTGTCAAACCTTAACCGCCTAACCTTTAATTTGATCTAAGCAAACAGACCTTTCAATTGGTATCGTAGCTTGTCTTCACACATAAAAGTCTAACAACTTGTGAAGGATCAACTACCAACCCACCATGCCTCAACCAAGAAGAAATAATGAGAAAGACATTCCCCACATTGATGACTGTGGATCATTTGAAATATATGCATCAAAAATCAAAACTTACCTTGATGCCAACAGATCCGGAACTGGTTTGCCCTTGAAAATGAAGTCACATATCCCGTATCTGTTGATACAAATGGTGGTCCTAGCAAAGTTAAATCTCCCGAATTCTGGACTCGATTCAGAAAGGCAACTTGTTAGTGCTAACCTTAAAGTCAAGAACATACTCCAAAAGAGTGTCAATGACTCTCTTGCTCAAGAAATTGCCAAGGAGCCAACCGCAAAGGCACTTGGGAACTCATTCATACCAAGTTCCAAAAACACACTAGTGTTAGAACACAAAACCTATACAATCTTCTTAGACAACTTGACAACTTCAAATTCTACCCCGGTGAGAAAGTAAGTGCCGCAAAACCAAGGTTTGAAGACTTGGTAAGATCCATTGCCGATCATGGTAAAACTTTTGAGAACCAAGACTTGTGTCTCAAAATATACTCCAACCTTCCTCAAGAATATGAGAAGGTAGCTTTGCCAATAAGAGAAGGCTCGTAATGGAGCACCATGATCGTTGAACAATACTTTGGTAAACTTGAAGCCTATGAACTAGAAGGAATGATAAAACTTCAACCTGTTCCTCCATCTCACAAACTCTTGCCTTAGCCGCCCAAGAAACCACCCAAAAACCAATTACCCAACAAGATATTGATTCTATGGTTCTTCTCTCCTCCAAAGTAAACCTTCCTCAAATAACCTCTCCCAAGGAGATCTACCAAGCCTCATATCCATGGGCCGTCGAAACACCTTGAGAGCACATAAGAAGTCCTTTGAGAGAAGCTATAGCCCATCCACCTCTCCGATCAAGAGAACCCTAAAAGAAAGTTGAATGCTTCAACCGTAAGAAGCTTGGACATTACTCCTCTCGATTGTCCCGAACCAAGGAAACCTAAGGAAAGTCGACAGCCTAAGAAATTCTCATACTCTAAAGAGATAATTCATAGTTCAAGATGCAACCGCTACAATTGCACAAAGAAGAAGAATGAGAAGAATAAAGAGCAAGTATTGATTGCCGACTCATCCAAGTTCAGTGATGAGGAATGTGAGTACAAAGTGACTCGAAAGTGAAGGAGAAGAAGCAATGATATGCTTGATGGCCGGAGATGATGAAAACTCGCACAATGAAGAGGATCTTGAAGCCTTAGCCGTTGCCGAGGAACTAAAACAGTACCTCAATTCAATACCTTAAATAATGAAGAATTTAAACAATTAGTCAAGACTTTATTAATTCAAATAAAAAGACACCAAACCGGCTTTGCTTCATTACTCACCGACAATCTATCCCAAAGTAAAACCATTGAGAACCTTGAAAAAGCCAATCAAGGTCCGAAAGTCCAAAACCTTATGCTTGAAAAAGCCAATGAAGATCCGACAAAGCTATGAATTCCAAACTTCCTCGGAAACCAACATCAATCTTGAAAAGGAAAATGAATCCTTCGTAAAGAAGTTTAAAACTCCGGGAATGTACTCCTCGAGAAGCCTTGACCCATTTTAGCTACAACCAAAGACACCCAAGTGACAAATCAGAATTGGAGCTAACAATCCTACTATGTACACATATACCCCTCTTACTGATGAAAGGGCAATTGACCAAATGGTTCTTGAAAGCATGAACTATGTCAAAGTCCAAGAAAATGTTTATCCTATCCAAACCAAGGAAGATCTCAAGGAAAAAGGAAAATGGATGAAGCTAGCTCCACCACACCGATGTATCAACTCCGTATAGCCCCACTCACACCGACAAAACTCATATAGCCATGCTAAACAAATAAAAGGAAAAGGAGAACAAGCAAGCAAAAGTAAATACATATGGCAAAAGAAAGGAATCAAGGAGCAAATGAAGGAGAACCAACCAAGACATGACAGACAGCAGAGGTCTCCTAGACAACCAAGACATGATGGACAAAGCAGAGGTTTCCTAGACAACCAAGATATGGTGAACAAATGAGGTCTCCAAGACAAAGAAAGATTCTATGATCATCACTCATATGCCAAACCTCAAAGACCTAACTGGCCATTCTCTAATGGAAGAAACCATGCCCAACACAATACCTCTCCTAGATCATCTCATAATTCCCCAAGCCATTCTCGCTTCATAACCAAAATCTATTCTCTTCTCCCAACCAATTTCTTAATCAAACCCAACCTATTGCTCCTACTCCCTATATGCCGCAAATCATGGGATATTATAATGCCCTAAACCAAGATTTCCTTTGGAAAGAGAGCAATGAACAAAGCTAGGGACCAAAGAAATTCTAATCCTTTGGACCCAAAAGAATAAAGGGTACCATAAATGTATTTTGTTGTTTTCAGTAGGAACCTAGGAAAGGAATATGGTACTTGGACAAATGGATGCAAAGCAGCACATGACTTACAACAAGGAGTGGTTACAACAATATGTCCCCAAAAATGGTCCAAATGTAACTTTTGGTGACAATTCTCAAGCCAAAGTCAAAGGATCGTGAAACCTTGTTACTAAAGATATTATTTTCACTAATGTATCTTATGTAGAGGGTCTCAAGCACAATTTGATTAGCCTTAGTCAGATTTGTGATAAGGGATATCATGTTGAATGTTCCAAGAACCACCGCATTGTCAAGGATGTCAACAACAAATCAATCCTCACCGGAATAAGAAAAGGCAATCTCTACCGTCTAAACCTTGAAATTGTGGATTCCTCGATGCCCATTGCCTACTCTCCTTCAAATAATCTCGACATGTCTTGGTTATGGCACAAAAGATTAGCTCACCTAAACCCGAAAAGCATCTCAAAACTAGCCAACTCCAACCTAGTAAAAGGCCTACCCAAAATACCCTTCAAAAAGGACAAGTTATGCAAAGCTTGTCAATGTGGAAAACAAAAGAAAACCTCCTTCACTGCCAAAACCAGACTAGATACCTCTAAACCTCTTCAACTTCTTCACATGGATCTTTTTGGACCTATCGTAACTAGATCTCTTGGTGGAAAGAGATACTCTCTTGTTGTAGTTGATGACTACACTAGATTTACTTGGATCATCCTCCTTGAATCCAAAAAGGATACTTTGGAACAACTTGTCTAATTGTTCAATAAAATTCAAAACCAAAAGGGTTTATCCATCATCAAAATTAGATCGATCATGGTAAGGAATTTGAGAACACTGGTGTTGAAGAATACCGTGATCAAAAAGGGATTGAGCACAACTTTTCTCGCTCCTAGAACTCCTCAAAGAAATGGAGTTGCAGAAAGAAAGAATAGAACAATTTGTGAGGCAAAGAAGGTCTATGCCAAGTCGTAACACAACCTTCCCAAATATTTTTGGGGTGAAGCAAGAATCCACCGCCGTCTATGTTCAAAACAAGACCCTCATCAACAAGTTTCACTCCAAGACTCCTTATGAACTTTGGAATGGAAGAACACCAACCATTTCATACTTCCATGGCTTTGGAAGTAGATGCTTCATACACAACAATGGGAAAAATAATCTTGACAAATTTGATTCAAAGAGTGATGAAGGAATTTTCCTTGGATACTCCAATACTAGCAAAGCCTATAGAGTTTACAACAAAAGAAGACTTGTTGTAGAGGAATCAATTCATGTAGACTTTGATGAAAATAATGACCAAAGTCACACCGAGCTATGTGATTTTGATGAAGTCAGGCAACTCGTATAACCTACCCGAGGTTTCTCCCGTTCATGACCCCTCTTGTCTCATCCCCGAAGAAGATTCACCTTCCCTTCCTTATATAGTGCCCAAAGACACAAATAAACAATCAACTTTGCCTCGACACCATGAAACCTCTCTCAACAAAGAAAGGTGCATCTCGATGCCCATGATGCATCAATTAACCTTCCTTCATCCAACCATCAAAATCCCCTTGAAGAAGACCCTATCCAACCCGATAACAACTCCTCTCAATCAATTCCTCAACCCGAAATCATTACCCACATTATCCCTCCAAACAAAAACATCTATATAGATCTTCCTATACACAAAATGGACATACCACCTAACATGCCTGTTCTTGACTCTCTAATGAGTGCCTTCATCTCCCAAATTGAACCCAAAAAGCTAAATGAAGCTCTTCAAGACCCAGATCGATAGAAGCAATGGAGGAAGAACTAGAGCAATTTGAAAGAAACAAAGTTTGGAAGCTTGTTCCTAAGCCAAAGAACCAAACCTGTCATTGGAACAAGATGGGTGTTTAGGAATAAAATGAATGAAGAGGGTGTTGTAGTAAGAAACAAAGCTAGACTGGTTGCTCAAGGATACAGACAAGAAGAAGGCATTGACTATGATGAGACTTTGCACCTAGCTTGCAAGACTTGAAGCTATAAGGCTATTTCTTGCCTATGCTTCATTTAAGAAGATGAAAGTGTTTCAAATGGATGTTAAGAGTGCATTTCTAAATGGAGTCCTAAATGAAAAGGTGTTTGTTTCTCAACCTCCCGGATTTGAGCATCCCAAGTTTCCCGATCATGTATATAAATTGGACAAAGCACTATATGGACTTAAACAAGCACCAAGAGCTGGGTATGACACCCTATCTAGATATCTCCTTGGTAAAGGATTTACCAAGGGCCATATTGATAACACTTTGTTTATCAAAAAATATGGAGATGATCAGTTGCTCATCCAAGTCTATGTTGATGACATCATTTTTGGATCATCAAATGAAGACTTGTGCACTCGAATTTGGGAATATTATGAAGGACCAGCTTTGAAATGAGCATGATTGGTGAGCTTACCTTCTTTTTGGGCCTTCAAGTCAAGCAAATGGAGGAAGGAATATTCATCAACCAAGCTAAATACACAAGGGACATGATCAAAAAGTTTGACATGCAATCGCTTCACCTCGCTAAAACTCCATTGTCAACCACAACCAAACTTCATGCCGATCCCGATGGCCAAAGTGTAAATCCAACACTTTACAGAGCTACATTGGATCCCTTCTCTATGTAATGCCTTCAAGACCCGACATTATGTTTAGTGTCTGTCTTTGTGCTAGATTTCGTGCGAATCCCAAGGAGTCTCATCTCTCTCGCCGTCAAGAGAATTCTCGAGATATCTCAAAGGAACCCCTGATTATGGATTGTGGTATCCTACCGAATCCCCATTTTCTTTAATTGGATTCACCGACTCGATTATGCAGGTGTAACCTAGATAGAAAGTCCACAAGTGGTGGATGCCAATTTATTGGATCTAGAATCATTTCATGGTCAAGTAAAAGCAAACCTCGCAGCCACCTCAACAAATCGAGGCCGAATATATTGCCGCCGGTTTGTGTTGTTCACAAATACTTTACCTCAAAAGTCAATTACAAGATTTTGGAATTGAACTGCCCAACATTCCAATCTTTTGTGACAACTCAAGTACCATTGCCATGACAGTAAAACCCCGTCCAACACTCAAAGACAAAGCATATTGAGGTCGACATCACTTCATCGTAGACCATGTTGAAAAAGGGAACATTAGTCTTGCTAAAGTGTGTACTGAAAATAATGTCTCTGACATCCTAACAAAGGCTATGGATGAGAAAAGATTTGAGATGTTAAGAGCAATGCTAGGCATGATTAATCTACCAAAATAAAACAAAAAAAAAAAGGAAAAACTCTTATTCATTAGAACAAACCATTTCCTATGGCTGCTGTCAACAACATTGTCTGACAGCTAACCTTTTTCTCAATACAAAAGCTTCTTACCTATCAAAACCAAACTTCATTCCTACATTACAGTAAATTCAAACACCTTAAAAACAAGCCTAAATCCATATTACCAAAAGCTTCATCAACCCTCCTTCTCATCTCAGAAGCACCTCTCAAAAGCCTTGACAGCCTAAGGACCGTCAATCCTGTTTATCCCATACCGATCTTGGAAGCAATCATCCCCATATCCTCTATCACTATAAATAATGTCCGGAGCTTGATATGCACTCTCTTTGATATCTCCATATCTCTCCAACCAAACAGGTGCCTTTCCATAAATGGATCAATAGCAGAGGTTGAGAACCGCAAAGAAGGACAGACCCTCCTTGGCCACCACTCTTCAACCGCATTATAGGGAGGATACTCACTAAGTGGTGAGATAAAGCCGAAGGTACTCGAAGAATTTGCACTTGCCTCGTGCAATGATAGCTTGATCGACCGAGGACCTTCATCCTCCTCACCATTTAGAGCAATGACTCAAACACTTGAGAAATTGAGAAAACAACTTCATATAGACTTTGGAAGGAGAACTTTGCACTCCCGCAAAGTTATCTCCAGCTTCCTCAAGAACCGTTTGGCTAAGAGTTAGAGAATCTCGGTGACAAACTGTGAATTCCTTGACAGCTTATGAAATCGTTGACCAATTTTTGTGTCAACCTTAATCCTTTCATCACCGTCAAGCTTCACTAGCTCTCCCAAGGTATAAACCCTTTCCACCTTGTCCTTAACCGGCCTACTTGATTCTCCTTCTCTCTCCTTTCTTGACAAACTTAACCTTAGCCGTCGATCACCGGTTCCCCTTCAACTATCTTAGCCTTACCCTTACTTTTTGCTCTCTCTCTCAACCTATTTTCTTCACCTTCCAAAAGTGCTAATCTCTCCTCCTCCCAAAACTTCTTTCTTATCTCTCTCTCCTTCAACTCCTCCTCCTTATCGGGATCATCTTTTAGTATTTGATCCACCTCCCCGCTCCAAACCTATATCGCTTGGAGCCTATATGACGTAAACTCCCTCTCAAACCTTGCCTCTCGTGTTTCATCTACCCTCGACTTTGAAAAACAAGTCTCTTTGCAGCCTTAGCCATTTTGCTAGGATCGAACTTTGAAACAAGTCTTCCCATTTTCTATGAATGAAATGAATTTGGTAAATTTCTTCATCTCGAACCATTTCCTTTTATAGCCAAATTCGGCCACCAAATTAGTGGCAATGATCATTCAAAATAGACTTGGCCGGTAATTAAGTCTCGACAACTATGAATTTAGTTCTTGCCAAATCGAGGAAGTTTTGGAACTTGCCACTAACACATATCTATTAATGTCTCGTTTATTCCCTCTGAAATTTCGCCTTTGTGTACGGAAATAACTCCCATGTTTTATGGGAAGTTATTGTACAAGTAATGAGTGGAGACAAATATCACTGTTCATGAACAAATTTCCTCTTAAATGCAAATTTTAACCGTTGCAAGAACTCCACGTATTAGCCGTTGAACTCCACCAATCCCCATATCAAAACTATCATTTAACCTTGCGATTTAATCCCTCGCTAAACAATCACTATTCTCCCTTCCAAATTCATTCTTTGATTCCCTCTCGTTTTTCTCATAAACCCTAAAAACTCTCTCGTTCTAAGTTCAAACATGTCTTACCCTCGAAGCCCATGGATACTTCATCAAACCCGAGTTCTATGAGCACAATGTTGGAGCTCTCATCAAAGAACTCTTGGAATCCAATCATCTCTCTGCAATATGATGGAAGCTCAACCTCCTATTTATGAGAAGTCAGGCAGAGAGATTTTTATGAAAGGAGAAAGACAATCAACTGGGCAATCAAAACCACCATTGAAGGTACCGAAATCAATGTGACCCCCAAGATTGTGTCCAAGGTTTACAACATCCCTATCAAAAGCAATGGTATTTCAAATCTCCGGAATAGGAAAGACAACAACCTCGGAACCATTCTACAAAAGGTTCTTTGACAAACCAAGCCGCAATTATCTATTGGTTCAGACAAACCAATCAAAAAGAAGGACCTTGATTTGTTCAAATCAACCCTAATGGATGTTGTAATCAAAGGGTTTGATGGAAAGCAACCATCATTTGATCAAATAAGTCCTAATGAATGGAAGCAAGCCCTAAGTTTGATAACCAAAGAAGTTAACTGGAGTGTTGCTTTACTTCACAACTTTCAATTAGCCATATCTCCCTCTCCTTGGAAATACAAGAAACAAAATCCAAGGATGAACAATTTCGCATTCATGAGTGGAATTCTCCATCACCTTATTCCAAGGTTGAATCCTCCCCTAAAGGATGAGTGGCTTGAGTCTCGCATCTCTAGTATCAACCGTAAGCTTCAACTTGAGCACCTTCAAACCGAAGGGCAAGAAGAAATTAGAGCTTGGGGACAAATTTCTCCGAGAATTTTGATGAAGCCTCTCAAAGATTGAAAGAGAAAACCGAGAAGGATATGAAGATATGGCAGGATTGGTAAACATGGTGAATGACAAAAGATCAAAGAGAAAGCATGACAAAGGTGTTGTCATAAAAGAAAGAGCTCAAGAGACTTCTCCACCAAAATCAAAAGAAGAAAAAGCCTAGCCAAGATGAAGAAAACAGAAAGGGAAAGAAGCTTAGTAAAGGAAAGCAAATTCAAGAAGAGATAGTCATGAGCAAGAAAGTGCTCAAGAAACCGACAAAGGAAAGATGGTAGCCGAGGAGCATGCCGACAGTGAAGATACTCAGATCCTATCTTCAAGGATATTGATGAGTATGATGGTGAAGAAGAAGAAATCCCCGATGTTGTGTATGCCGGTGAAGCTCAAGGTGATGAGTTTGATGAAGATATGAGAAGAGCTGTTGCCGAGTCACTAATGGAAGTGAGGACAGCCTAAGGTTGGACACATCCGGGACAAATGGAGCTTCATCTCCGATGCCTAAGGTTGTCCCAAGTGCCGAAACCACATCCAAGGTAACCTCTAAGCATTCTCTTACTCTCGCATTTCTCTAGGAAAAGAAAATGTATAAAGATGCTCCCCCATCCAAAAAGTTGAAACCAACCACTCCTCAACCCTCCTCATCCAAAGACCAATCTAGTTCACCTCATGACTCGTGGCTCAAGGCATCCTAAATCTTAATCCCTCTAACATTAGTCCAAATGAGCCAAGTGTTGAAAAAGATAGGGGAATAGCTCTAGCTCGAAAAGGATGAGCCTCTCGTTAAGGGGGAATAAAAGTCCTATGTCTCCCATTCTCGACAGCCTATCCCTCTCTCAAGTCAAGAATCACCCTCTCGATAGTCCCTCGATCCTTCCCCCATCCCCGAAAACATTTTCAAAGCTTCGAAGGACTTTCCTTAGAGGATCCCAAGCATGTCCCCGCTGTTATCTATTACTTAAGACAAGTGCTAACAGAGGAAGAAACCCAAAAAGCCTTGAAACTTATCAAACACAGAGATTTGGCCAAGAAAGTAAGCATTCCTGCACCTGAACCCATTCCTGCACCTGAACCCATTCCTGCACCTGAACCCATTCCTGAACCTGAACCTCAATCCAAGTTTGTTGAATCTGTTCAAATTCAAGAACCTCATGTTGTTACCCAAGATACCGAGCCCCAACTCCGATCTTGAAACCGAACCTCAACCTAATCTTGAACTCCGAACCTCAACCTCGGTCAAGAACCTCAATTTAAACCTAGTGAGCCTGATCAAAACCAAGAAACTGTTGATCCCTCCCTTGAATCTGAAATCCTTCCTACTTGTGAACCTTGGATTTTAGATTGTGACATTGACTTTTCCTTCCCTTCTATCATGGCTGCCCACCAAAGATTGAAGGATATTTCCCATTTCCCTGAAATTGCCAATCCTCACCTGGTCTCCAATCCTTGGCTGTTAAGCAAAAATTCCATTATGATTCATGCAAGGAATAGATGTGGCCTCATAGTGTTTGCCCATGAGGAATGGAAAAAGTACAGAATAGCTCTTCCCAACTCCTTCTTTCACAAATCCCCCTTACTACCCAACTTCATGGCTATCTCTACCATAATAGATTGGGAAATTTTGTTCTCCCAGCTCCTCTCTTCAAATATCAATGAATGCATTTATATGCCTTCATCCCTGGTGTATGCCCTATGCATTGAGCTTGCCAAAGAAATGTATTGGAGGATTTGCCTCAATAAATCCATTATCATGGCCGTCATTGCAAGACCAAGCCTCGATGCCTATGTTTCCCTTCATCTTCGCACCCTCTTCATTCATCCCCCTAAACACAAGATCTCTCCAAACCAACCTTCCTCCAAACTTCAATCCTTCAACTTTTGTGCCCCCATATCATGTGACCATTACGTACATGCAAAGATTTACAAGGTCAATGATAACCAAGATGAGACACATTTTGGAAGTCTCAACCGTGTCAAAATTCGAGAGGAAGGCCTCCAAAGGAAAGGCCATTGAATCTCGATGAAGAAGCCGTGAACTCCGGGAAAAAGAGCCTCTGTGCCGCTCCAAATGTTATTGTGTCAAGTGATGATGAAGATAGTGCTCCCGTGATGAAACAAAGCATCAACTCTCAACCTCTACTGTTCTCACTGCCTCAACCGATCCACCTCTACATCAAACTCAACAACCCATCTCTCTTCAATCAAACCCCTTCTTTTCTAACCTATTTGCAGGAACAAGGGGTCAAAGCTCAAAACCAAAGAAGGCTCCCTTATGGGGTACTATGAGATTGAGAAATGATGAAGAGCCTCTGTCCAAAGTCGTTCTCAAGGAAAGGCAAAACCAAACCTTCACCTATGATGATGAGATGAGCTGGGAATGGAACAATGAGATGTACTACAGAGGTGTTGAGGACAAGATGAAGAGAGTGCTACTTGCGTAAAGAGAGGAGATCCTTGCAAAGAAGAAGAGAAAGAGATGAATTTTCTTAAGAAAATGTTATGTCTTTTTGGATAAGTCCTCTTTTAATCCCTACCTTTAATTCCCGCTTTTAAAAACATTGTTTATTTTGGATAATATGTTTTGTTTTAAAGACTCGCTGATTGAATCAAGAAGATTGTTCTCATCTTCATTGGTATATTCATTCTTGAGTATCTTGCAAAGTTATATCTTTATTAGATATATTACTTTGCCAAAAAGGGGGAAATTGTTAGGACCTAACTATGTAAGCCACATAGTTACCATAGGTTTTGACAAAGAAATATATCATATGTTATCCGACACCAAGATAACATATGACCTTGACAAAGCCTAAGCCATCAACTTCAATCTGCACTCCTATATATATATCAACCGGACAGCTATGATTCAAAACATCCCTCTAAGATATCACTCAAAACCTCTCATATACATTAATGCATCTAAATTACATGTGTAGTATGATGTATTACATAATGCCTAAACCTTCTAGATCAGTAACTTAGCTCTGATGCCTAAGGTTCTCTCACAAAGAAAGGTTTCACTCCTCAACAGCCTATGATCTTCAACATCAACAAACTATGAAGAAATCCCGTGATGACCAAGATATGCCTTGTCCAAATCTCTCCATACGTATGTTGCCACTCATCTCCATAAAGATCACATGCCCGATTGCATTCCAAATATTTTATTCTCCAGTCAACAAAGGCTCTAAATGCAACTCCAACATGCATTCACTCCCTTGTCTCCTTGTCTCCTCCAACGGCTATTTCCTAGCTTATAAAAGGAACTCTCCAAGACTGAAGACTCACCCCTTTTTTACACACACACAACTTCTACAAACCTTGCATCCAAACCTTCTCAACCTGCAACCAATAATCAAAACAACATTAAGACACTTGTAATCGATCTCGTGTGTATAAACTGATTTGTAAGAACCCCTTAAGACTGACTTTAAGTGGGTAGTGTGAATAGCTCAGATTAGAGCTTGATCCCTAATAGACTGTACTTATTAGGAAGAGGAAGTTCAAGGAACTTGCCTATCCAATCCTTTGTAAATCTTAACGGGAACTAGATTTAAGTGGATTGATCTCACTTGTCAAGGTTGACAGTGAGGGTGGACGTAGGAGGAGTGAACTCTGAACCACCTTAAAATTCCTTGTGTTCAATTGGTATTATCACACAACACACACACACATATACACACACATACACTATTCACTTGTCTTTACATTATTCCAAACACTTTTATTCCGCTGCACATTTAACTCCAATCTTTAAAACCAGTTAACCTCTGACAGCTAAGATTTCACCTCAGCTGTCAAACCTTAACTGCCTAACCTTTAATTTGATCTAAGCAAACAGGACCTTTCATAACCCATAGCTTGGCACGGTAGACAGTATTAATAGAAAACTCGCCTCTGTATGACAAGTTTTATTTCTACCTAAGACACATAATACTTAGTCATCAAAGTAAGCCAGTATTCCCATTCCCATTCCCAGTATTTTATACATGCCGACATTGACTATAAGATTCCTGTTAGGCATCCTTGCCTTAAATACAAATACCATACTTTGATATGAATCGTGAAATAAGACAGCAAACCTGGAGGCTACTAAAAAGTCTTTAACAGTATTCCTTTCAGCACTTAACATGTATATGGATAGAGAACTTGAAAAAACAGTAGCAGAGACAATGCAGTGATAGCAATTTAGATATAAATTATTCTCACACCTTGTCCAAGCTTTAATATGGCAGCAGAAATGAAGACGCTCAATACTTTTTTGAAAACACTTGCAGAAAAGATTGAGCTAGGTTGCCCAGAACCATTCCAAGCAACAATTATCATGACCTTTAACAGAAAAAGACCACGGTCACTGAGTGCTGATAGAGGATTAAAAAAAGCAACCACAACACAAATGAGTGAACAATTACCTGCAAACACAATATAAAGAAACTCCACATTCTGTTGAAGCTTCTAAACACGTGCCAATATGATCGTATCTCAACAAAATTAACTTTTCCAACCCACCGATCTCTACCTGGTGGCTTGCTATCCTGGACAGGCCACAATTTTGGTTTCAGAAGCAAGATTACTATTTGAAGGTAATATTAATCTGATGAACAGACTGCAGAGAATCTACAAGACATTGATAGTAAAATATGTTACAAACATGGGCAAGAAAGTTTATGTCACCTCACAAGCTAAAGCTGCAAGTAGCTCAGATCACAACTCCGAATGGTGAAGTGGCATGATATTCTCATCCGATTTAAAAAAGAAAAAGGAAGGCAAAACCAACACACGCACAATGTATATGCATAATTCTCTATGTGTGTAATCGATTATTTCAAAAAAGTGTCCAGACAATTACGAGCAAATGAGGCCTGACATCAAATGGTGCAATATTGTTGTATTGGCTGCAAAAATATATCACTTTAAACAATGTCGTCTGCTAGAAGGCAAGTAAAATTCTCTTCGCATTGCCATTCTTTTTATCTTTGATTCGCTTGTGGAGATTTGATGTATAAAATCATTTTCTCACTTGTAGAAAAAAACAGATATGAATCTTAATCTTCCATGATCACAAGTAATCATAACTGGTTGAATAAATGTTTTATCTCCGGTAAAAGCATTGTTTGCATAGAAATAATTCTACATTAGTTTGACGACAAAGAAAAAAATGCAATACCTTGGCAATCACATCATAAATGGGAGTAACAACTTTTCCGAAGAATGCCTCCTCTTCTCCATAGGCTGGTTTCACATTCTCACCCGTCATGGGACTAACATTGCCAGCCAGCATACCATATAGTTCAAAGGCCATCTGACAAAAATGAATGAAATACTAAATGTTACTATTGCTGAAAACCACGGAAGAAATGTTCCATGAAAATAAACTAGATATTTGACCAGAAAGAATTTTAAAGCATAAAATGATTGAAATGAAGTAAAAGAAACAGGATGAAAACCAGTAAAAAGAAAATCAATTTACCAGATGAATGCACTTGCAACTTTGTATATTATCTCACTTAGTCAGGAATAAAAAACAAGAAAGACACACGTGAGGAGAGGGAGAGAGAAAGAGGAAAGGAATAAAGAAAGAAGAATTGTTGTATTCTCACATTCCCAAAAGAGCATCCATAAAAACAACAAAGCGAACGGAGAGAAGGCAGATGCTGCTATGTTCATCTCCCTATCTTCCTTGTCCAGATTAGCTCAGCCAGCCATGAAGAAAATGGTTTATTCATTTTGGGAAATTGTCTACTTCCCATAAACCTTCAAGTAAGCCTGGTGAACATAAAGCCTTCCTTCTATTTCAACTATGAATATAAGGTTTGGTAAATATATAGCTTTCTGTCTTCTTCGGCTATGAATACGATTCAACTAAGCAATATACAAAAGTAATAATGTTGACATGTTAACTACTCTTCTTTTTATAAGAAAAGGTTGTAATATATTAATATCAGATTACATTGGATGGACAACCAGTCCATCTAAAAAGGAAAGAAAAAATACAAAAACAATAAAGCTACAATAAAATGGCAGCTACCCAGAACATGTTTTACTATTTTTTATTGGTTTTCAACTTTTGATTCGTTTAAGAAGCTTTAACACCACGAACAGAGTCTTAACCAGCTATAGCATGGTAGGCCAAGGAGAAACTGCCGCAGCGAGGGTTGGGTGAATGCCCTGATGAAAAAAAGTGTAGCTAGCAGTCTATGCATCACCTTGTGCACCCATAAATTGGGCATTTTATTTGCATTAGGATCAAGCAGGAATTAAGCCTCGGGCATAATGATTGTGAAATGTGATTTCAAATCAAAGCCATGTATGGCAAGTTGATGTTTTCAACATTTGGAGCAAAGCATACCTTGCTAAACTCGGAACTAGGAACACGACTTTAATTATTCATTCAAGGGCAACAATACCTACTAATCATCTAGTTTCAAACTCGACTAACATAATACTATGCTCTTTCTTCAACATTTAATTCGGCTTTAAGACCTGAGCTTAGACATGCAACTACTTGCTTAGCAAAGGTCTTGGCTCATATTTCATAAGATCGGTCAACAGTGTACTTCTAAGTGTCTTCTCACCAATTATAACGATAGTACATCATGCACTGACTGTGAAAATGACACATACGATAGTATATATTCCAATATTAAGAAAATAATATCGTCTAGCTACATACCGTCCAAAAACGGTTTATTTTTCAAGGAAATATACAGGAAAAGGCAAATATATATAAATTTTACTTAATTCTTTATGGAATCAGTATGTAATGTTATTATTTTTGGCCATTGAATGTCTCTTCGGAAGGTGAGCATTGGCGCAACTGTTGTAGTTACGGTCATTTGGATTAGAAGTCACGGGTTTGAGCCGCGGAATCATCCTCTTGTGTTTGAATGCAACGAAAGGCTGACTACATTAAGCCCATGTGGACCCGACTTGGCCACACATAGTGGGAGCTATTGTAGCACCAAGTTTCCCATTTTGAATGTCTCTTAGAAACATCCGCACAAAGCTTTTCCTGTGATCATTACTCTATACCGACTATATCAAAATGCCATCGAGATTGCATCGAAGACAATACTTGAATGGATGTTGCAAGAAGGATTAAACGTGTACAGTACGAAGAATAAAAAGTAGAAGAAATATATCAGAAAACATACATGATGATATATATAGCAGAGGCATTCTGGCGTGAATCTCAGGTTTGCAGCTTCACCCCATATGAGAAGATATAGACCCATATATAATAGTTTCCGCTGCTGAACTTCCTGCTGTATTGTTGGTAACCTATAGTTGGAGGGGGGGGGGAATGTTAGATCTATAAAAAAAGTCCAACTTCATTCTCCTTCATCTGGCTTTTTACATTTTGGCATCATTTTGCAGCTTTGACTGAATAAGAGTTTGTCAGAATGTTACACTTTTATTCATTTTGTGATAAAAATAGAAGAAATAATTAGAGGGAGAGAGAGAGAGATGGTGGGGCTGAGAAATGATGAAAGTGAAGAATGAAAATGATATATTAAGGCATTAGAACAACACAAAATGGCATAAGAGGAAAGAGGCACCATTTTGATTAGAGAAAAGATTGTATGAAAACAACACAAGAGAATGGGTTCTATGTTGTGAATTATATAACAACAAAGTGTATACACATTGCAGAATCGAGTATGTTATATTTAACCTATGACACCTGACAACCAAGATAAAAGTGGTATATAAGCACCTAAAACTCCAATAATTCTGATATATATTGTTAACCTCCACTCAACAAGAATACTACTGGTAGGGCCCAAGATGCATACTTCAATTAACAGTGGTAGTTTAAAAACTCACCAAAGACTACTCTTGCGATCCAAGTACTTGCACCATTTTTTGTAGTTCTTGAAAAGCTTCTTCATCACTTCATTCAGAGCACGCTCATCCAACTAAACAAAACAGAAAGAAGCAAAAATGGAAGAAAGAACCATGAGCGATCTCAGAATTGAAAAAATAAGCTTATTACAAGATAAATTAATATAGCTCATCTTGCATACATTTTCCGTTTGACCCTAAATTCCTTTAACCAATTCTGATCTCTAAACAGACCCCTACAATTAACTGGCTAACTTTTTGTAAGCATCATTCCATGCATTTCTTATTTCCCTAAATGAGAGAAAGGAGGGATGCAGACCTTCAAACTAGGAATATACATAATAAAGGTAATCGTTCTTGCTGATTTCTCATATCATCTCACTCCGAAATTTTGATCTACAAAAAGTAACCTTGCAAATTCATGGCTGCTTGCTCAAATTCGCAACGCATAAACAAGATTTATAATTAAATTAAAATAGTTTTGAAAAGCTGTTGTACAGTGATCTTTTTATTGAATTACTTCTCCACGGCATAAGCTTTAACCAACCTTGGGCTGTTGATCAGGCTTTGGGATCTGTCGAATATGAACATTTGCAAGCAGTAAAATCAGATGCTCTCGTTGATTTGCCACGTTGTCCTTCTGCAGATGGTAACACAATCAACGGTCAGCGTGCCATAAAGCCAACACCATAAAAGTGATTCCAAAAGCATACAAAATGCAATTAAACACAAACTGAATTGCACAAAAGTTAAGACAGATAATATCACCTGAAAACCAAACATTGCTTGAAGCTAGTCCAGAATATCTTCATCTTTTTTCTTCTTGTAGTCCCTGGGCCATGGAAGACCCCTTGTGTTGCGAAGAGCAACAACAGCAGCTTGAATCTGCAATAACCAATTATTCAATGTCAAACTATAAACAACTGAAATGAAGTTGAAACATGTTCAACTGAGATAAACAACACATTAGACTCTAAAAGAGGAAACACACCTCAGGGTATCTCATGATCGCCTGGTTAGCACTATCAGGATCAAGAGGAAGTATATTGTAAGGAAGGTAGATCTCTGTTTTTTCAGCAACTTTATCATGAGCTTCCAAAATCTGTGGTAATAAATTCCAGTATTAGACACGAGAAAGAAGACAGCCTCAAGCAGATAGTTCTGGAGTTATGTGTATCCAAGATAACGTTTGCAAGAAAAAATAGAAAACAAGGACCTAAATAGCTGGACACAACTTTAGGACTCACCTCACGATCAACCTCCACAGCTTGCGTCTGATTAACAGCTTTTAAAACCTCAAAGAGCACATTAGCAGTTTGGTATGCTTTTGTGAGCTGTGCACTGAATCATTATAAACAATGAGTGCCAAAGATAAACAAGAAAGACTCAGTAGCAAGAAGATGTGTGAATACACTTCATATCTTTAAAAAGGAAACACTCACCGATCAGCTTTATCAGCGGCACTTTGCAATGCCTGAATATATTTTTTGTAATAATGCTGATAAAAGCTCTGCATTTCACGAGCATCGCTTTTTTTCACTCTTCCCATCAAAGTCGGATCGTTTTCCTGAAAAGATTGAAGTAAATTCTAATGTAGACAAGGAGAAGAGGCATAGAAGCATCTAAAACCATCCTCCAATCACTGAAATATATCCAGCCAGACACTAGGAGAAACCAATCTTCACTAGTAGAATGACCAAACTGGGACACAAAGCTATTTACTTCTATGTGAAATGTCTATTCCCAAGGGGCACAACTAGGGTGTGCCCACCCCCTCCCCTCGCAACAAGTTTGTGAAATGTATCATACACCTCCTTGTTAAATTTAAAGCTATGCATAATTATCTTTGAGTGTTCCTCTTTTGCCTCCCCATCCACCCACCCACCCACCCCCACTGCCTGGCACTATCTTACAATTTTCACACTACCTATTAAATATTTTTTGATACATTCTGAAATTCTTATACTTCTAGTAATTTTAATGAATGATTTCCTTGTTAAGGTTTGGTGCATAATATATTATAATCTGTTGATGACTTGGTAATTTAACAAAGTATTAGAGCTCTTTTAAGTAAAAGGAAATGTCTCGAGTTAGAGTCATCCCACTAGCAGTTGTTTACCCCAATACTATTATCAAACTTGGCATTCTGATTGGCTTCTGATCGCCATGGTCAATTAGGAATTATCCATGATGAACTATAAAGCATGACACAGATCATTCACCCTCTCTCTCTTCCAACTTAAGCTTATGAGTTAGAATTAGTACTCTACTAATTTATAAACCAAAACATTTGAATGCTATAAAATAGAGGCATCTCTTGCCTCCATATCAAATAACTCCTGATGTGTGAGAAATAAATTACAGCAAAAGAAAAAATGCTAACCCTTTCAAGTCGTTGAAGAAGTGCGATTTTAAATTGACGAACACCACGTCCACTTGAAGTGGGGTCCAACCGATGAGCTTTCTCAAATGCATAAAACCGACCTACAAGTGAAACCAGCAATTATGCAAGCACAAACAAGAATGACAGAGTATAGAAATCACTGCTATAAGATAACGAGACAGAAGCATAGAAGTTGAATATCTAAGTTGAAAGGTAAACAATTTTACCAAGTTAGTAGATAGATGATGAATGAGTGAATGAAAGAAAGAAGCTTGGAAATCCTTTATTATTTTGCCACTACACCAATAATATGAATGTTGTCCTCCAATTTCTTAGTACGATTTAAGTTGCATTAACTAGTTGTGTATATCGAACTCAATACTCAACTAATACACATATGGTTGTCAATGAAACTGTCTCCGTGAATTAAAAATTAGATTATCAAAAACAAACTAATTGCCTATATTATGATATTAAAACAAAGATAGTTCGCAGATCCATTTAAATTGGTAAACAAGGGTATATGTTTTGGACCTTTGGTTGATAAGGAACAACCATGAGGAACATGGGAAAAGGAAAACTGGAAAAAAATGTGATTTTATTTACAAAAAGTAAAAAAGAAAGTAGTGGTCAAACACAATTTTATTTGTTGATTTAGGTTGGAGAAGAAATGGTGAAGTGAAGTGAATACATATTTCTTATTCTGATAAGTACAGTAGAAACAAAATGATCACCACATGCGACCTTAACTTCCTAAGTCACCTGTTCTACATTTAATTAACAGTTTATTAATGTAAACCTTTTAAATTTAACATTATAAGTTAATAATTTAAATAACTGAGGTTTCTCCATTTAGAACATCAACGGTTTGATAACAAAAATTTTATTCCCAAAAAGGCAAGAACCAATATTAATCAAGATTTCAAGGAAGTAAAAAACAATATTTCACCCTGATCAAATTATCTTGGTATGAATAGTTGCAGTCAAGACAACGTATTAATGTCTCTTGCCTTGCTTCTCTAATGCTTTTTGATTGAACCATTTCTTCTCTGACAATTCTCAATCACCGGCCGCTCTGTCATAGTCTGATTTTTGGTTCTCTGATCACACTCGAGTTAAGTTAAGACTTTCTTACGGGTCTCGGTCTCGAGATCAAAGCTTGCTGATTTCTTTCGGCATAGTTATTCACACTAACCAAATGAAAGTGGAAATGCATATGGCACTGCCTTTCTAGTTTTCTCCGAATCCGATCCGATCCGAATGTTTACGATTCGAGCCCTGATCCGAATTTTTAATTTGGAATTTTTAAGGTGACTACTTTCTCTCTCATGTTTTACTTTTCATACTCACAATATTTACATGATCACAAGTAATCATAACTGGTAGAAAAAAACAGATATGAATCTTAATCTTCCATGATCACAAGTAATCATAACTGGTTGAATAAATGTTTTATCTCCAGTAAAAGCATTGTTTGCATAGAAATAATTCTACATTTGTTTGACGACAAAGAAAAAAATGCAATACCTTGGCAATCACATCATAAATGGGAGTAACAACTTTTCCCAAGAATGACTCCTCTTCTCCTCCATAGGCTGGTTTCACATTCTCACCCGTCATGGGACTAACATTGCCAGCCAGCATACCATATAGTTCAAAGGCCATCTGACAAAAATGAATGAAATACTAAATGTTACTATTGCTGAAAACCACAGAAGAAATGTTCCATGAAAATAAACTAAATATTTGACCAGAAAGAATTTTAAAGCATAAAATGATTGAAATGAAGTAAAAGAAACAGGATGAAAACCAGTAAAAAGAAAATCAATTTACCAGATGAACGCACTTGCAACTTTGTATATTATCTCATTTAGTCAGGAATAAAAAACTAGAAAGACACACGTGAGGAGAGGGAGAGAGAAAGAGGAAAGGAATAAAGAAAGAAGAATTGTTGTATTCTCACATTCCCAAAAGAGCATCCATAAAAACAACAAAGCGAACGGAGAGAAGGCAGATGCTGCTATGTTCATCTCCCTATCTTCCTTGTCCAGATTAGCTCAGCCGGCCATGAAGAAAATGGTTTATTCATTTTGGGAAATTGTCTACTTCCCATAAACCTTCAAGTAAGCCTGGTGAACATAAAGCCTTCCTTCTATTTCAACTATGAATATAAGGTTTGGTAAATATATAGCTTTCTGTCTTCTTCGGCTATGAATACGATTCAACTAAGCAATATACAAAAGTAATAATGTTGACATGTTAACTACTCATCTTTTTATAAGAAAAGGTTGTAATATATTAGTATCAGATTACATTGGATGGACAACCAGTCCATCTAAAAAGGAAAGAAAAAATACAAAAACAATAAAGCTACAATTAAATGGCAGCTACCCAGAACATGTTTACTACTCTTTTTTATTGGTTTTCAACTTTTGATTCGTTTAAGAAGCTTTAACACCACGAACAGAGTCTTAACCAGCTATAGCATGGTAGGCCAAGGAGAAACTGCCGCAGCGAGGGTTGGGTGAATGCCCTGATGAAAAAAAGTGTAGCTAGCAGTCTATGCATCACCTTGTGCACCCATAAATTGGGCATTTTATTTGCATTAGGATCGAGCAGGAATTAAGCCTCGGGCATAATGATTATGAAATGTGATTTCAAATCAAAGCCATGTATGGCAAGTTGATGTTTTCAACAATTGGAGCAAAGCATACCTTGCTAAACTCGGAACTAGGAACACGACTTTAATTATTCATTCAAGGGCAACAATACCTACTAATCATCTAGTTTCAAACTCGACTAATATAATACTATGCTCTTTCTTCAACATTTAATTCGGCTTTAAGACCTGAGCTTAGACATGCAACTACTCGCTTAGCAAAGGTCTTGGCTCATATTTCATAAGATCGGTCAACAGTGTACTTCTAAGTGTCTTCTCACCAATTATAACGATAGTACATCATGCACTGACTGTGAAAATGACACATACGATAGTATATATTCCAATATTAAGAAAATAATATCGTCTAGCTACATAACGTCCAAAAACGGTTTATTTTTCAAGGAAAAATACAGGAAAAGGCAAATTTATATAAATTTTACTTAACTCTTTATGGAATCCATATGTAATGTTATTATTTTTGGCCATTGAATGTCTCTTCGGAAGGTGAGCATTGGCGCAACTGTTGTAGTTACGGTCATTTGGATTAGAAGTCACGGGTTTGAGCCGCGGAATCATCCTCTTGCGTTTGAATGCAACGAAAGGCTGACTACATTAAGCCCATGTGGACCCGACTTGGCCACACATAGTGGGAGCTATTGTAGTGATAGGCTTTATCGCAACACCTACAAATTACTACAAGGACTCCTAATAATGTAGATAGTGAAAGTCCAGGATCGATCTCAGGGAACAGTTTTTGTTTGTGTAATAGTCACAGACCAGTTTGGGGGTTTGATTGATTGATTGTAATTAAACTAAAGCAAGAAAATAGAGTTGTAGACAATAATTTAAAGAGCACCTTGGATAAATAAAACTATCACTGTTTATCAATCAATATCATTGATTCATTCTTTCTGTTCTTCCCCTAATCACTTGATCACGAGATATAAAATCTCTATCTCTTCTTTGTTATTAATTACTAGCGGCGACACGCTCAACCAATAATCCTAATCAATATTAAAAACCTAGCCGACACTATCAAGATTCTAAATATCAATTGATGAAGCTTTAAGAGATTAAGATCAAGGAATTATTCTATTCTTTTTCAAATAGAAAATAAAGCTAATTTTACCCTAATCACAATTCAAGATGGCACATACAAGAGTTATGAAATTGCTACAATGAAAACCCTAGTCCGACACGATAAAAGGGAATTCTAGCAAAAACCAATTAAAAAGATTAAGAAATTGATCAAGTTTCAAAACCCTAGAAATCGATTTAACAATAAGCACGAGTAAAATTATAATTAGGGAGAAAGAGATAGAAAGAATAAAACCTCAATTGATCTTCATAACAGATCAAAATTTATTATTCAAAGTGGTAGGGATTTAGCCCTCCATGAAAATAATCAACAATTGAAATTGTTCTCCCAAAACTCCTTGTTACCGCCGTCCTCTACAAATAAAATAAAAAGAGAGTATTTATACTCTCTCTCCTAATCCTAACCTAAGTTAAAAAGGAAAAAAAAAAAAAAAGAAGTAAAATAAAAATACCAAAAATTGAGAAATCTCGTCGCTCTGCTTGTCGGCGTTGAAGGCACGACTCGTGAAGTGTGGGACGACTCGTCCCTGAGTTCGCAACCTCTGATTCTGGCGTCCCTGAGTTGGGGAAGACTTGGTTATGGATAGGGACGACTCGTCCCTTTAGAGACCATCAATCTTCAGCTCCTTCTTGGTAATTTTTCTACCATTTCTTTAATTTTGCTTTTTGTCTTTTTGGCTTGCTTCACTTTGATTGCTTTGAGTTCCTTCCATTGGTGTATAGATGAAGATCTTTGAGCTCCTTCTTGAACCAAACTTGATTACAAAATGAAAACACTAGAATCCCCTCAAGTTACATTGTTTTCTCAATAAATCCTCACAAAACATAACTCACTCAAAATATATCAAACCTATACTAAATACATGGAAATTGAACATAAAATGAACGGAAAATATAAGAATTAGATAGTATGAAATACACCACATCAAATACCCCCACGCTTAGACCATTACTCGTCCCTGAGTAATATTCTAAACTCCAATCTAAACCCCGGTCTAAAAACAGATGCATGGGAAGTAAATAATGTAAGAACATGGATTAATATAACATATAAATACTTAATAATATAATAATCAATATTATAATATATGGTATAAAGTATAGAACTCAACATAATATGTAGAATTCCATAATATAAGTATACCATTAAATGATGGGCATAATGGTAATGTCTTATATATCAATAGGTGTAGTCCCTAAATGAAGTGCCCCTTGGATTCCTATATAAAGGCCTATCCATCAAGCCTATGAATCTACTAGTTACATTATTCTCATTCAGTCAAAACTCTTCCTAAATAATTGAAGATTAAAAAGAGATTAAGGGCATTCATCATTTAGAAGATCTACTCCTCCCTAATTTGAAGTCTATCTTCTTACTTCATCCTCTTTACTCAAGAACAAGAACAAGACTAAGAACAAACATGGAATCACAAGGTACACGCTTCCGTCTTATTCTTCTTCTCCATCTCTTCTTAATCTAGTTGTGAGTCGGTTCATGGTTAATGAATCGTTTATGTTCCAACAATTGGTATCAGAGCCTACTCATATACTAGATTGAGTTTGAAATTATTATAGAGCTTTATACTTTAATTTATTTCATATTAGTAATTCTTGTATGATTTCATTTGGTTTTATTCTTGTTCATGATACTCATCTTGTCTAAGAGTATCATATTCATAACTTCATTCTATTTCTGATTTTTTTTTTTGGTTTTACTCAAAAGGTTTTCAACCCTTAATGTAAGATTATCCAATTTTTGAACATAGCCACCATCCTTGGATGCGTTGTGAGTTTGTTCATATGCATAGCCACGCATTTTTTTTTAAATGTGTTGTGAGTATGCGGATCTACTTACTTTGGTTGAAAATTGAGTCACCATTAAATTAAGAACTTCATTCAATTTTTGAAAATAATGGTAAAATCAAGAGGCACAATGATTCATTGAAAATTGGATGTTATAACTAGAAATGACACATTGCATATGGTCATTAATAGTTATAAGGTCATAATGTTATTGCGCCTGTTTGGTTCATGATTGCGTTTGTCCTGAAAAATAAAATAAAATAAAATAAAATCTTTCTTTTTGGCTACGGAGGGATTGCAATTTTGGATTTATCTCATTTCCTATTCTTAGGCCTGTTTAGTTCATGGTTTCATAAAGTGGTGATAAACTTCTGTATGGACTGACATTAGTCAGTTACTGAGTTTAAAGCAAAAGCTACGTTTGCATTCATGGTGCCTTTTCATAAATTTGGGCAGTGGGCACGAGTCGTGCTTTTTGACACGAGTCGTGCCCTTTTGGTCATTCGTGCCCACGACTCGTTTCCCTTCTTCCCAATCGTTCTCATCAAAATTCCAGCACTCCATTTTCACTCGTGCCCCATTCGTGCTCGTGGGCACGAGTCGTGCTCTGGATGGGAAGAGAGATTTTGGGGTTATTTTACCCAGAATTTGTGAAAATTTGTTAGTAAATTATAGTATCTGGACACCAGTCGCGCTTCGGTGGTTCTTAGAGTTATTAAACTTTAAGAATGGACGGGTAGAACAAAAGGATATTGTCTTTTATTAATAAATTTCGCTTATTTCTTTACCCTTTAAATTTTCAGAAATTACCTTAAAGTCTTAAGTGCCCTAAAGTATGATTAATTATATGCTTAAACAAATTTATTCATTGTTTAAATAATATTGTTGCCAAAGCAATTTACGTTATTTAAATACAAATTTGTTAAAGTGATGAATGTAAATATTGATATGTGATAACATGTTTGTTTCCCAAAGGAGACCTTGTTATTGACTAAGTATTTGCATTCATAGGATAATAATTGAACTAAACTTTTGGTCATTTTAAACGCTGTGAACCATCCCAAAGGAAGGCGGGTGTTTAAAGTGAATTGTTTATATTCTTTATTATCGGGGAACAAATACCTTAAATTTTAGGACATTTTTTATACTTGATCCGGCCCAAAGGAAGACAAGTATTTAAAATGTGTTGTTTAAGCTATTTGTTTACCCTAAGATAAATCAAATTGTGAGTCAATTCGCAATCCAAAGATTAGTCTTGATGTCATATTGATTATCTTTTACTATGATGGAATTCATTTTGATATAATTAATCATTGTGTAGTTTCTTATATATGTTTTGTTTCATTCTTTTGTTCTTTTCATTCAGATTTGATCAGTGCTTCATCTGTTACTACTGCCTTAAATTCAATTCCTTTGCTAACTGGGACAAACTTTAAAACTTGGAAAAACAAGATTATTATGGTCTTAGGCTGTTTGGACCTTGACCTCGCATTAAGAGAACAAGCTCCTGCCCCTCTAACTGATAAAAGCACTGCGGAAGACCGCTTGAGTTCAGAGAGGTGGAAGCGTTCTAATCGCGTCAGCCTAAGCATAATTAATAATGCATTCCCGGAGACATTTTTGAACAGTGTCTCCGAGGATGATGGTGCTAAAGGTTTCCTAGATGCCCTGGAACAACGCTTTGCAAAAAGCGATAAATCGGAAACAAGTGCTACCTTAAGGAAGCTTGTTTCCATGAGGTACAAGGGCACCGGAAATCTAAGGGAATACATAATGGAGATGTTTCATCTATCAACGTAATTAAAAGCACTCAAGTTGGACTTATCGGAAGACTTGCTTGTGCATTTGGCTTTAATTTCTCTTCACAATTTGGTCATTTTGAAACGACCTATAATTGTCAAAAGGACAAGTGGAATATTAATGAATTAATTTCACATGTCACGGAGGAAGAAGATAGGTTGAAACACACCAAACCCGAAAGTGCACATTATGCATCTACCTCTTCTCGTGGGATTAAGAGAAAAGGTAAGGAGATTGCGGTTGCATCAAAGAAGCCTAAGGGATCATCAAATGATCAAAAGGTGAAAAAATGCTTCTTTTGCAAGGACCCCACCCACATGAAGCCCGACTGCCCTAAGTATCGCCAATGGCGAATTAAGAAAGGTATGTCATTTAGCTTTGTTTGTACTGAAGCTAATTTAGTTTCAATTCCTTCGTATACATGGTGGTTAGACTCCGGTGCAACTACTCACATAAGTTCATGTATGCAGGGTTGCCTGAACTACCGAACGCCTAATGAAGGTGAAAGATTCATCTACATGGGAGCTGGAAAGCCGATAGAGGTGGAAGGCATAGGGACTTTTAGATTATCTCTTAGTACTGGATATTATTTGGTTTTGAATAATGTATTTATTATTCCATCTTTTAGACGAAATTTAATTTTCGTCACTACATTAGATCGGGAAGGTTATTCCTGTATCTTCGGTAATAATAAATGCAATTTATATTTTGATTCAAAGCTTTTTGGTACTAGTTCTTTGTCTTACATTGATAATCTATATTTACTTGACACATTCAATTCATTAAATGAGTCCCATAATAATGAAACTAACTCTCGAGGCATAAAACGAAAGTTTTCAAGTAAAAATTTTTATACCTTGTGGCATAGGCGTTTGGGTCATATCTCCAAAAGGAGAATTGACAAGCTTGTGTCCGAGGGAATATTACATAAGCTTGATACTCCGGAAAATAACTTTTGTATTGAATGCCTTAAGGGAAAATTTACGATTAGTACAAACAAAAATGAATCCTTGAGAGCTACAAAAGTCTTAGAACTAATTCATACGGACATATGTGGACCGTTCCCTACCCCTTCATGGAACGGACAAACATATTTTATTACGTTCATAGATGACTTCTCTCGTTATGGATACATTTATTTACTTCATGAAAAGTCTCAATCATTGGACGTTTTCAAGTCTTTTAAAATCGAAGTTGAAAATCAACTTGAAAAGACTATTAAGAACGTTAGATCCGATCGTGGTGGTGAATACTACGGTCGGAATGACGGTTCGGGAGAACAACGTCCGGGTCCTTTTGCTCGCTATTTGGAAGAGTGTGGGACTGTCCCTCACTACACTATGCCGGGGACACCTAGCATGAATGGTGTAGCCGAGAGACGTAATAGAACCCTTAAGGATATGGTAAGAAGTATGGTTTCTTGTACTTCTTTACCTCACTCATTATGGGGCGATGCTTTGAAAACCGCAACCTACCTACTTAATAGAGCTCCTTCAAAAGCTACTGACAAAACCCCTTATGAATTATGAACCGGTAAGAAACCGTCCCTTAATCATCTTCATGTTTGGGGTTGTCCAGCCGAAGCTAGGCCTTATAGACCTAACGAAGGAAAGTTGGACGCTAAGACAGTTAGTAGTTATTTTGTAGGGTATTCTCAAAGATTTAGGGGATATAAATTCTATGACCCAAAGACTAGAACCTTTTTCGAGACGGGAAATGCTAGGTTCTTTGAGGATGTTGAATTTAGAGGGGAAAATTTGAATAGCAATTTTGAATTTGAAGAAATGGAAGAGGAATTCATTTCTATACCTCTTCCTATAGTTCCTATCGAAAATCAAGCAGTTGTGCCTGAAATTCGACAAGAACATAATATTCAAAATGACGTTAATTCTCCTATTAATGAACAACATGAAAATGTTGATGAGGAAATTCAACACCCTCAAAATCAAGAAGAACCGGTGCCATTAAGAAGATCTAATAGAGCAAGAAGGAGTGCTATACCGAATTATTATGATGTATATCTTGCCGAGAATGAGGAACCGTTAGGTTTAGTGGGAGATGAGCCAATCACCTTTCATGAAGCCATTAGTGGTCCAAATTCTCATAAGTGGATTGATGCCATAAATGAAGAGTTAAAATCCATGAATGATAATGACGTTTGGGATCTTGTCCCATTGCCTAAGAATGTGAAACCCATCGGATGTAAATGGATCTTTAAGACCAAAAGGGATTCACAAGGTAATGTGGAAAGACATAAGGCTCGTCTTGTCGCTAAAGGGTTTACTCAAAAGGAAGGCATTGATTACAAAGAAACATTTTCACCGGTATCCTCTAAAAATGCTTTTAGGATCATTATGGCTTTAGTGGCACATTTTGACCTTGAGCTTCATCAAATGGATGTAAAGACAGCTTTTCTCAATGGTGACATTGAGGAAACTATCTATATGAAGAAACCAGAAATGGTGACTGATTCGGATCAAACTAGTCAACTAGTTTGTAAACTCAAGAAATCCATTTATGGGCTTAAGCAAGCATCTCGTCAATGGTACTTAAAATTCAACCAAGTTATTCTTTCATTTGGCTTTGAAATGAATCTTGGTGAAGATTGTGTGTACCATAAGTTCAGTGGGAGTAGGTTTATATTTTTGGTCTTATATATGGATGACATTTTACTTGCTAGTAATGATAAGGACCTTCTTAAGGAAACCAAGAAATTTCTCTCAAACAAATTTGAGATGAAAGATCTTGGAGAAGCTTCTTTTGTATTAGGAATCCAAATACATCGTGATCGCTCACGAGGTATGTTAGGATTATCACAAAAGAGCTATATAGAGAAGGTATTACAAAGGTTTAGCATGAAAAATTGTAAATCACATGACACCCCGGTCTCTAAGGGAGATAAGTTCAGTTTAAATCAATGTCCTAAAAATAATCTTGAATCTAAGTATATGGAAAATATCCCTTACGCATCAGCAGTAGGAAGCCTAATGTATGCTCAAGTCTGTACTCGCCCAGATCTTGCCTTTATTGTTGGCATGCTTGGGCGATATCAAAGCAATCCGGGAAGAGAACATTGGGTCGCAGCCAAAAGAGTGATGAGATACTTACAAAACACGAAGAACTACATGCTTACATATACAAAGTCGGATCATCTTGAGATCATTGGTTTTTCTGATTCCGACTTTGCTGGATGCCAAGATAGTCGCAAATCGACATCGGGTTATGTCTTCACTTTGGCTAGTGGAGCGATATCTTGGAGAAGTGCCAAGCAAACATTAGTTACTACTTCCACCATGGAAGCCGAATTTGTTGCTTGCTATGAGGCATTCAATCAAGCTATATGGCTGCGTAAATTCATTCAAGGACTGCGGATTGTCAAAGGTGTTGAAAGACCGCTTAAGTTATATTGTGACAATCGGGCCGCGGTATTGTACTCCAACAACAACAAGAGTTCATCTAAATCTAAGCATATAGATATTAAATTTCTTGTTGTGAGAGAGAAAGTACAAAATGAACAAATCGAAATAGAACTTATTGGTACAAACTCCATGTTAGCGGATCCATTTACTAAGGCATTATCTCCTTTAGTATTTCACGAGCATGTTGCTCATATGGGTGTAATGACGTTTGATAATGCTTAAATCAGTGGGAGTTTATGTTGTTTCTATTTCTTGTGTTATTTTAAATTGATCTCATTTGTTAAAAGTAGGACTAGTTGGAGAATATATATATATGCATTCTTCATATATATTCGTTAATATTCCATGCTACATATCTATACTTAATCTATGTCATTTAGTTGGATATATATATGTGATTAATGTGGGTTTAGTTGCGAATCAATTACAACGACTGCCCCTTTAGTCCTTATACTTATATGACTAATGGACGAGATTGTTTTCGAATGATAACAAAGTGCACATAAGGATTGTCATTTGTGTAATAAATATGATTGAAGAAATTTATTAAGTGAAGGTATATGTTATAATAATCCAAGTGGGAGATTGTAAGAACATGGATTAATATATAACATATAAATACTTAATAATATAATAATCAATATTATAATATATGGTATAAAGTATAGAACTCAACATAATATGTAGAATTCCATAATATAAGTATACCATTAAATGATGGGCATAATGGTAATGTCTTATATATCAATAGGTGTAGTCCCTAAATGAAGTGCCCCTTGGATTCCTATATAAAGGCCTATCCATCAAGCCTATGAATCTACTAGTTACATTATTCTCATTCAGTCAAAACTCTTCCTAAATAATTGAAGATTAAAAAGAGATTAAGGGCATTCATCATTTAGAAGATCTACTCCTCCCTAATTTGAAGTCTATCTTCTTACTTCATCCTCTTTACTCAAGAACAAGAACAAGACTAAGAACAAACATGGAATCACAAGGTACACGCTTCCGTCTTATTCTTCTTCTCCATCTCTTCTTAATCTAGTTGTGAGTCGGTTCATGGTTAATGAATCGTTTATGTTTCAACAAATAATTCCTATTCTCCTCTAATCCTCCAACAAAAATCAATGAAAAATAAAAACCATCGGAGTAATAGAAACTCCGTCTCCTTATAACACCAAAATATAAGCAATGATAATAATGACCTTAGCTTGATACCAACTCCCATAATAAAACGGTATCCAAACTAAGGTCCACACATAAAAGCCAAGGGGAACTAAAAATGTCCTATGTTTCCCCCACGCTTGGCTCACACTACATACACCCTCATAAAAAGAAATCTATGCAAGGTTGCGATCCTTAAACAAAGATTTATCTCGTGAAAAGCACCAACACCCCTTATAACTCCAACAGTGAACGAGGGTTTCTAAAATCCTATGCACCACTATCCAAACCTCCTACTCCAATAATGGTCCTACCCGATACTCCAAACCCCCCTTATGTCTCCAACTCCGGTGATATAACAGATAGAAAATACTCAATTATCACCTTTTGCCTAGGTGCCGTTTCCGGTTTTCACCTAGCCTCTCATTTTTTTCATTTTTTCATTTTTTTTTTCAAAACACACCCTCTCCTTTTGCCTAAGTGCCCTCTCGGGTTTTCACTTAGCCTCTCTTTTGCTTTTGCTTTTGTTTTTGTGTTTTTTTTTTCATTTATTTTAAGTCAAAAACAACGAAATTTACAATGATACAACCTCCCTATACCCCCACGCTTAAACTAGACATTGTCCTCAATGGATTAAACAATTAAAACAGAACAATAAAAACATGGGGGAAAAAGGGCACCAAGGGACTAATTAAAGGGACGGGAGGCTCCACCAACATGAGCCTCATCAATGTAAGGGGGATGAAAGTAATCTTCATTTACCTCTAGAAGATGTTTGGTTTCCATGACATGCCTCCCCGTTGGAGACCATTTCAGCTTCCCCTTCTTCTTCTCCTTTGCTTTCTTCCTTGGTGGCTCTCCTTTCTTTTTCTCATTCTTTACTTGTGGAGACTCATCAATATCTACCGCACCTCCATCCTTGATACTCGGCTCCCTCAAGTCCATGGCACAAACTTTCCGAAAATTGTTCTTAGGAAAATTCTTCTCATCAAACATATCAAACCCAATTTTCTTCCCATCGAACTCCATCGTCACAGAACCACTAGCCACATCTAGCTTGGTATGAGAAGTAGACATAAACGGCCTACCCAACAGAATAGGAGCCTCAAAATTCGTCTCCATCTCAAGCACATAAAAATCTGCCGGGAAAATCAAGTCACCAACCCGGACTTCAACATCTCTCACTACCCCCTTGGGGTATGTGTTGGACTTATCCGCCAACTGAATCACAACTCTAGTATCCTCCAATTCACCCAACTTAAGTTCTTCAAACAATGTAAATGGCATTACATTGATTGAAGCTCCCAAATCGAGCATAGCCTTCTGCACCGAGCTACCCCCCAACGATATCGGAATCACGAACATGCCCGGATCACTACACTTTTTGGGCATCTTTTTCTGATAAACTGCGCTCACATGCTCAATCACCTTCACTTTCTTCATGGCCTTCAGCTTATTATTCCTCTTGGTAGTACACAGTTCCTTCAAGAATTTGGTATATCTAGGAACTGTTTTGAGAAGATCCAAAAAGGGAATATTTACTTCAATATTCTTGAAGGTATCAAACATGCTCTTCTCTGACTCTTGTGAAGTATCTCTGCTCAATGCCATTGGAAAAGGGACTTTCGGCTCATAGACACGCAACGGTGGTGGAACATATTTCTCTGAAACCTTCTCTTTCTGTACATCCTTCTCTACCACCAACTCCGGCTCAACTCTCTTGTCAACTTTCTGTTCAGCATCTATAGAAACCATCTGTCCATCAACTTTCTTCTTCCGCCTCACATACACTGCGCTAACATTTTGCTTCGGAAGGTTTTCAGTTTGAGGTGATGATTTTGCCGCCTCTCTAGCTTCCATTCTTACCACTGCCTTTGCAATCTGTCCTATTTGTCTCTCCAGGTTACCAATACTAGCATCAGTCCTCTGTTGATACTGCTGCATACCGCTTGATAAGGTAGTCATACTTTGAGCCAGTGTACGGAACATGTCATCTGTAGACTGCTGCTGCTGCTGCTGTGGTGGTTGTCCCCATCTATCATAGGGTTGATTATCCCCATAGTTATACTGTCTCTGCTGCTGCTGTGGAATCCCAACCGAATTCACATTCTCCTGACCTGTTGTCCGACTCAACACTAGTAATTGCTTCATCATACCTTTCAACTCCTTGACTTCGGACTCAAGCTTCTCATTCTCCCCACTGCTTGTGCCCATAGCACTGACTTGTCTAATACTCGATCTTCTACCATGGGTTCTGGTACTCTTTGCTAGCTCATCCAACAATTTCTGAGCCTCTGCAGTGGTTTTGTTCAGAATGCTACCTCCACAGGAAGAGTCAACCATCCTCTTATCCTGATCAGTAAGTCCTCCATGGAAGTACATTATCAGCTGATCCGCATCATACCCGTGATAGGGACAACTCCGGGTGAGCATGTGGAACCGATTGTAATACTTATAAAAGGACTCATCCGCCTTCTGTTCCATGTTACTAATGTCCCTTTTCATGACATTAATCTGGTTCACCGAAAAGAACTCATCCAAAAATGTCTCTTTCATCTGCTGCCAGGTAGTGATACTGTTTGGTGGCAAGTGATAATACCAGGTGTTGGCATTGTCTTTCAAGGTGAAAGAGAACGCTCTTAATAAAAGCTGCTCAATCGGGAGTGATGCCGGCTTCATACTTTGGCAGATTTGCACGAACTGAGAAATATGTTGATTCGGATTCTCGCCCGGCATACTATGAAAATGAGACAGCTGATTCAATAATCCTGGCTTCAGCTCAAAGGTGACACCATCAGGCAAGGCAGGAAATACAACTGCGTGTGGTTGCTCCCCCCAATTAGGGGCTACTCTTTGCCTTAGGGTCTGGGGTGGAAGCGGCGGTGGATCCCCATTCTCCATCTTATCCACCAATAACTTTTTCCTTCTCTTCCTGAAAGTCTTTTCTATTTCTGGATCACGAAGCTCAAGAAGATTATTAGTTGAACGGGTATGGACCATACAATGATCCACACCACGAAGGGACAAGGGTGAAACTAATAAATAGATAAAAGAAAAATAAGAAAAATAAAATGACAGAAATTAAATAAGAACACAAACAAATAAACACCGTTCCCCGGCAACGGCGCCAAAATTTGATAGGCTTTATCGCAACACCTACAAATTACTACAAGGACTCCTAATAATGTAGATAGTGAAAATCCAGGATCGATCTCAAGGAACAGTTTTTGTTTGTGTAATAGTCACAGACCAGTTTGGGTGGTTTGATTGATTGATTGTAATTAAACTAAAGCAAGAAAATAGAGTTGTAGACAATAATTTAAAGAGCACCTTGGATAAATAAAACTATCACTGTTTATCAATCAATATCATTGATTCATTCTTTCTGTTCTTCCCCTAATCACTTGATCACGAGATATAAAATCTCTATCTCTTCTTTGTTATTAATTACTAGCGGCGACACGCTCAACCAATAATCCTAATCAATATTAAAAACCTAGCCGACACTATCAAGATTCTAAATATCAATTGATGAAGCTTTAAGAGATTAAGATCAAGGAATTATTCTATTCTTTTTCAAATAGAAAATAAAGCTAATTTTACCCTAATCACAATTCAAGATGGCACATACAAGAGTTATGAAATTGCTACAATGAAAACCCTAGTCCGACACGATAAAAGGGAATTCTAGCAAAAACCAATTAAAAAGATTAAGAAATTGATCAAGTTTCAAAACCCTAGAAATCGATTTAACAATAAGCACGTAAAATTATAATTAGGGAGAAAGAGATAGAAAGAATAAAACCTCAATTGATCTTCAAAACAGATCAAAATTTATTATCCAAAGTGGTAGGGATTTAGCCCTCCATGAAAATAATCAACAATTGAAATTGTTCTCCCAAAACTCCTTGTTACCGCCGTCCTCTACAAATAAAATAAAAAGAGAGTATTTATACTCTCTCTCCTAATCCTAACCTAAGTTAAAAAGGAAAAAAAAAAAAGAAGTAAAATAAAAATACCAAAAATTGAGAAATCCCGTCGCTCTGCTTGTCGGCGTTGAAGGCACGACTCGTGAAGTGTGGGACGACTCGTCCCTGAGTTCGCAACCTCTGATTCCGGCGTCCCTGTGTTGGGGAAGACTTGGTTATGGATAGGGACGACTCGTCCCTTTAGAGACCATCAATCTTCAGCTCCTTCTTGGTAATTTTTCTACCATTTCTTTAATTTTGCTTTTTGTCTTTTTGGCTTGCTTCACTTTGATTGCTTTGAGTTCCTTCCATTGGTGTATAGATGAAGATCTTTGAGCTCCTTCTTGAACCAAACTTGATTACAAAATGAAAACACTAGAATCCCCTCAAGTTACATTGTTTTCTCAATAAATCCTCACAAAACATAACTCACTCAAAATATATCAAACCTATACTAAATACATGGAAATTGAACATAAAATGAACGGAAAATATAAGAATTAGATAGTATGAAATATGCCACATCATGTAGCACCAAGTTTCCCATTTTGAATGTCTCTTAGAAACATCCGCACAAAGTTTTTCCTGTGTACATTATTCTATACCGACTATATCAAAATGCCATCGAGATTGCGTCGAAGACAATACTTGAATGGATGTTGCAAGAAGGATTAAACATGTACAGTACGAAGAATAAAAAGTAGAAGAAATATATCAGAAAACATACATGATGATATATATAGCAGAGGCATTCTGTCATGAATCTCAGGTTTGCAGCTTCACCCCATATGAGAAGATATAGACCCATATATAATAGTTTCCGCTGCTGAACTTCCTGCTGCATTGTTGGTAACCTATAGTTGGAGGGGGGGGAGGCAATGTTAGATCTATAAAAGAAGTCCAACTTCATTCCCCTTCATCTGGCTTTTTACATTTTGGCATCATTTTGCAGCTTTGACTGAATAAGAGTTTGTCAGAATGTTACACTTTTATTCATTTTGTGATAAAATAGAAGAAATAATTAGAGGGAGAGAGAGAGAGAGAGATGGTGGGGCTGAGAAATGATGAAAGTGTAGAATGAAAATAATATATTAAGGCATTAGAACAACACAAAATGGCATAAGAGGAAAGAGGCACCATTTTGATTAGAGAAAAAATTGTATGAAAACAACACAAGAGAATGGGTTCTAAGTTGTGAATTATATAACAACAAAGTGTATATACATTGCAGAAACGAGTATGTTATATTTAACCTATGACACCTGACAACCAAGATAAAAGTGGTATATAAGCACCAAAAACTCCAATAATTCTGATATATATTATTAACCTCCACTCAACAAGAATACTACTGGTAGGGCCCAAGATGCATACTTCAATTAACAGTAGTAGTTTAAAAACTCACCAAAGACTACTCTTGAGATCCAAGTACTTGCACCATTTTTTGTAGTTCTTGAAAAGCTTCTTCATCACTTCATTCAGAGCACGCTCATCCAACTAAACAAAACAGAAAGAAGCAAAAATGGAAGAAAGAACCATGAGCGATCCCAGAATTGAAAAAATAAGCTTATTACAAGATAAATTAATATAGCTCATCTTGCATACGTTTTCCGTTTGACCCTAAATTCCTTTAACCAATTCTGATCTCTAAACAGACCCCTACAATTAACTGGCTAACTTTTTGTAAGCATCATTCCATGCATTTCTTATTTCCCTAAATGAGAGAAAGGAGGGATGCAGACCTTCAAACTAGGAATATACAAAATAAAGGTAATCGTTCTTGCTGATTTCTCATATCATCTCTCACTCCAAAATTTTGATCTACAAAAAGTAACCTAGCAAATTCATGGCTGCTTGCTCAAATTCGCAACGTATAAACAAGATTTATAATTAAATTAAAATAGTTTTGAAAAGCTGTTGTACAGTGATCTTTTTATTGAATTACTTCTCCACGGCATAAGCTTTAACCAACCTTGGGCTGTTGATCAGGCTCTGGGATCTGTCGAATATGAACATTTGCAAGCAGTAAAATCAGATGCTCTCGTTGATTTGCCACGTTGTCCTTCTGCAGATGGTAACACAATCAACGGTCAGCGTGCCATAAAGCCAAGACCATAAAAGTGATTCCAAAAGCATACAGAATGCAATTAAACACAAACTGAATTGCACAAAAGTTAAAGACAGATAATATCACCTGAAAACCAAACATTGCTTGAAGCCAGTCCAGAATATCTTCATCTTTTTTCTTCTTGTAGTCCCTGGGCCATGGAAGACCCCTTGTGTTACAAAGAGCAACAACAGCAGCTTGAATCTGCAATAACCAATTATTCAATGTCAAACTATAAACAACTGAAATGAAGTTGAAACATGTTCAACTGAGATAAACAACACATTAATTAGACTCTAAAAGAGGAAACACACCTCAGGGTATCTCATGATCGCCTGGTTAGCACTATCAGGATCAAGAGGAAGTATATTGTAAGGAAGGTAGATCTCTGTTTTTTCAGCAACTTTATCATGACATGAGCTTCCAAAATCTGTGGTAATAAATTCCAGTATTAGACACGAGAAAGAAGACAGCCTCAAGCAGATAGTTCTGGAGTTATGTGTATCCAAGATAACGTTTGCAAGAAAAAAGAGAAAACAAGGACCTAAATAGCTGGACACAACTTTAGGACTCACCTCACGATCAACCTCCACAGCTTGCGTCTGATTAACAGCTTTTAAAACCTCAAAGAGCACATTAGCAGTTTGGTATGCTTTTGTGAGCTGTGCACCGAATCATTATAAACAATGAGTGCCAAAGATAAACAAGAAAGACTCAGTAGCAACTAGCAAGGACAAGATGATGTGTGAATACACTTCATATCTTTAAAAAGGAAACACTCACCGATCAGCTTTATCAGCGGCACTTTGCAATGCCTGAATATATTTTTTGTAATAATGCTGATAAAAGCACTGCATTTCACGAGCATCGCTTTTTTTCACTCTTCCCATCAAAGTCGGATCGTTTTCCTGAAAAGATTGAAGTAAATTCTAATGTAGATAAGGAGAAGAGGCATAGAAGCATGTAAAACCATCCTCCAATCACTGAAATATATCCAGCCAGACACTAGGAGAAACCAATCTTCACTAGTAGAATGACCAAACTGGGACACAAAGCTATTTACTTCTATGTGAAATGTCTATTCCCAAGGGGCACAACTAAGGTGTGCCCACCCCCTCCCCTCGCAACAAGTTTGTGAAATGTATCATACACCTCCTTGTTAAATTTAAAGCTATGCATAATTATCTTTGAGTGTTCCTCTTTTGCCTCCCCACCCACCCACCCACCCCCACTGCCTGGCACTATCTTACAATTTTCACACTACCTATTAAATATTTTTTGATACATTCTGAAATTCTTATACTTCTAGTAATTTTAATGAATGATTTCCTTGTTAAGGTTTGGTGCATAATATATTATAATCTGTTGATGACTTGGTAATTTAACATAGTATTAGAGCTCTTTTAAGCAAAAGGAAATGTCTCGAGTTAAGAGTCATCCCACTAACAGTTGTTTACCCCAATACTATTATCAAACTTGGCATTCTGATTGGCTTCTGATCGCCATGGTCAATTAGGAACTATCCATGATGAACTATAAAGCATGACACAGATCATTCACCCTCTCTCTCTCTTCCAACTTAAGCTTATGAGTTAGAATTAGTACTCTACTAATTTATAAACCAAAACATATGAATGCTATAAAATAGAGGCATCTCTTGCCTCCATATCAAATAACTCCTGATGTGTGAGAAATAAATTACAGCAAAAGAAAAAATGCTAACCCTTTCAAGTCGTTGAAGAAGTGCGGTTTTAAATTGACGAACACCACGTCCACTTGAAGTGGGGTCCAACCGATGAGCTTTCTCAAATGCATAAAACCGACCTACAGGTGAAACCACCAATTATGCAAGCACAAACAAGAATGACAGAGTATAGAAATCACTGCTATAAGATAACGAGACAGAAGCATAGAAGTTGAATATCTAAGTTGAAAGGTAAACAATTTTACCAAGTTAGTAGATAGATGATGAATGAGTGAATGAAAGAAAGAAAGAAGCTTGGAAATCCTTTATTATTTTGCCACTGCACCAATAATATGAATTTTGTCCTCCAATTTCTTAGTACGATTTAAGTTGTGAAAGGCCCTTTGTTGATATGTAGATGATCAGACAGCTATGGTTTGGCTTAGCTGTCAGATGATAGTTGAATTTGTGCAGCGGAATAAGAGAGACTTGAAATAATGATAGGACAAGAAACACAAAGAAATAATGCAAGTGTGTGAATGTGATTGCAAAAATGTAATAACACAGAGAATTTAAAGTGGTTCAGAGTTCACTCCTCCTACATCCACCCCCACTGTCAATCTTGACAAGTGAGATCAATTTTATTATAATCTTTAATCAACAAAAATTACAAATGATTGATTCAGGCAAGTTCCTTGAACTTCCTCTTCCTAATTAGTACAGTCAACTAGGGATACACTTAAAGTACAGTCTTAAGTGTTTTTACAACTTGAAGTACAGTCTCAAGATTTTACAAAACAAATAATACACTCAAAGTACAGTTTTAAGTGATTATAAACTAATTCTACACCTAAAGTACAGTCTTAGGATTTTGGAATTTGTGAATTAACACACTAAGGGGTGTTTTGTTGTGGAGGCAAAGGTTTTGGGGTGAGGGTTTGGTTTGGAACAGAGTTTAAAGGGTAAGGATTGGTGAGTGTGTGTGTGAATTACAGGAGGTGTGAGTGGGTGTGAGGGAAAGGTTTTGGACTGTGAAAAAGAGTATTTTTCAGTAGTATTTGTATAGAGGATGAACTCCTCTATTTATACCCTTCAATGTAGCCGTTGAAATATGACTGTTGCAGCTACATTAATGAGCCTTGACTGGTCTTTGCCCCACTTGTCCACTTGCAGGTCTTCATGAGCTGGCTTGAGCTGTGGCTTGAACTGAGAGCTTCCAGAAGGTCTTCAGTGGTCTTCAATGGTGAACTTGACAGCTGTGAAGCAAGGTTCCACTTTGGTTGAGATTGTGGTAACAGAGATTGAGACAAAGTGATGGCTATCAGAGGAAAGAAGTCATGGCTGTCAGATCATACAAGGCTTAGCTATCAGAGATGTTCTCTAATAAGGACTGAGATGCTCTTTGATGATCTTGATGGCTTAGAGAGTGAATATGATTCATGTTTTTGATTGATTGTAATCATTGTATACAACAGAATCATAACAGTCAAACTCATAGCTGTCAGATATACTGAGGAATGAATATGAAGATTGATTTGGTCAGTCATGGACTTAGCTGTCAGAGAAAAGGATCATGACTGACAGTCTTCCTCTTTTGATATAAACTCTGTTCTATATATATATTCCTTTATCAAAACCAACTAACCAACTAACTAAGACATTGATCAAAGTTAGGTCCTAACAATTTCCCCCTTTTTGGTAAAGGAAGATCTATTTTAGAACATGTTTTCACATTTGATAAGAGAAATAATAATAGATGAAATAATACAAGGATTCATAGCAAGCACAAATAACCAGAATGAGATTGAAATACATGAATTTAATCTCAAGAAAAGGTTCACAGATTACAGTCATAAAAACTGAGCCAATCAAAACCAATTGTTTTAACAAACCAAAAAAAATTGTTCCATAAAACTATACTTCAGTCATCAGCCAGTTGATCATAGAACTCCTCTCTTTCTTGCCTGGCTGAAATAATCAGATTTCTTTCTTCCTCTAGTTCTCTTCTCATATCTGGCTCCACTCCTCTGTAGTAGAACTCATTGTTCCATTCCCATGACATCCTCTCATCATACTTGAAGAACTTATCTTCTTTTGACTTTAGTTGAGCTCTTGTGAGGGGCATCTGATCATTTCTGATTCTCATTGTGCCCCACAAATGCTTCTTCTTGTTCCTTGTTCTCTTATTTTTCATGGGCCCAAAGGATTGATCTGGTTGTGATTGAGCTGATACTTGGGCTTCAGGAAAGGAATGAGTGGATTACTGAGGAGGGTTGGTAAATGTAGGAGATGGAATTATTATTGGAGAGCCTTGATCTGGACTTGAAGGAGCATCATCATCATCACTGTCAGAGTCTGAGGAAAGATCAATAACAGTTTTGGTTCTGTTTTGACTGTGAGCTATGGATTCTCTGAATTCTTTGATCTCAGGAATAGAAACCAAGTTCATGAAGTGAGAGTTTTCATTGGGAGAGGTGAAGTTCATGGGATCAACAGTGATGAAGGGAGAAAGGTAGGGCTCAATTCCTGGATTAAGGGTTGGGGGAAAGATGTTGACCATTTTGCTTATCAAAAGCACGAGGGCATACTTTTGTTCAAACAGAGAAAGGAAAAATGATTTTGCAAGGTCAATGCACAGGGTGAAGACTAGACCCTTTGGCATATACAGGCATGAATTGAGTGAAGGAGAGATAAGTTGGCTGAAAAGAACTTCCCAATCAAGAAGAGTATTGGGAGTGATGAACTTTGGGAATGATGGGATTTGGTGAACAAAGTTGGAGGTTGATGAGGTTCTTGACACTTGCCATTTTTCATAGGCAAAGAAAACTAACCCTGCAAGGTTTCTTGCTACCATTATCAAACCATTTCTAGACAGTTCCCAGAATTTTGGATAGGTAAATGGGTTTGCAATTTCAGGGAAATGAGTTACATGGGCCAACCTTGTTCTTGCTGCCTTGATGGAGGACATAGAGAAGTCAATGCCACAGCTAAGCATCCAAGGTTCTTTCTTGGGAAGGAAGGCTTGACTGGTAGTTGGAGGAATGGAATGGATTGGATGGCTGTCAGGACTGTCAAGAATGGGATCACTGTCAGGCATATCTTGACCATGTCCAGCTAGAATTGGACTTTGAGGAGAGGCTTCAAAAGGTTCATTTTCAGGGATTGGAGAAATTGGTTTGGAAGGTGCAGAGGCTTGGGTTGAAACAGTTGGGATTGACTCAGAGGCTTGGCCAAGACTTTGATTGAGAATATTGGAATTGAACTGAGATTTAAGGAGGTTTAAGGCTGCCATGACTTCTCTTTTGGCCAACCTTTTCTCAAGAATAGCTGTCAGGGCTTCCTCATTTTCAGGAGTTCCATCAAACACAAGACCCTTGCAAGCATTTATGATTGAATCTCCCTTTGAGACATTACTGGGATCAATTTCAACACCAACTTTCTTAAAACTTTGAATGACCTCAGTGATATTATCAAGATTCCCCCTATCAATTTCAACAGTTGGGGAAGGTTCATTTACAGCCTCAGTCTCAGGAATGGAGGGGAAGGTTTGGATATCTACATCCATAGCTGTCACCTTGGGGTTACTAGATGTCTCTCCAGGTCCACTCCTTTTCTTCATAAATCTAGACCTGAGTTCATCTAGGGCCATTAATGATTCTTCCTTACTAAGAACATCATCAAGAAACAAGAGAACAGCTTTTTCAGTGTCAGGGTTTCCATCCAACTCAATAGCATCAATTGCTCTCAGGATTTTGTCTAACTGTTGAGGTTGGGTAGAGGGGATATTCTCATCAATGTTCCCCCTTAAAGGTTGCTTCTCTGATGGTTCTTTGAGATTAAGGATAGCTTCAATGGCTGACAGATGACCTGAGCTGGGTGTGGATGACTTGTCCACTCTTGGACTGACAGAAGTGGATTTTGGAGAAATGGAAGGGGTAGTTATTTTGGTTTTCTTGGCCTTGGGGGCTTTCTTTTCTAGTTTTCTTTTCTTTGGCAAAGTTTCAGAAGGAATGGATAAAGAGGATTGTACCTTGGATCTGGTAGCTGTCTGCCTGGTGGGGATAGCTGTCAGAGCTTCCTTGCCTTTGTGCACAGCTTTGGATAGGTTGATGGCTGCCTGAAGCTCTTGAGGGTCTATGGTATCATCACCAACATTAGCTTGACCCATTGTGTCAACCTCATGACTGTCAATGGCATCTCTTTCTTCATGAGCCTTATCATGGCTGTCAGACAGGGTAGTTTCACTGTCAGCTATCTGAACATCCTTGCCCTTGCCCTTTTTGCTAGGAGATACCACAGTCTTCTTTAACACCCCTGTTTTCTTGACATTGGTCTTCACTCCCCTTTTTATTCTCCTACTTGTAGCCAATGCAATCAACTCCTTCCAGTGTTCAATCTTTATTCTTGTTTCTTCAAGCAACTTTTCTTGGGCTTCTTTGAAACTTTCAAGGCTCATATCTCCAGCTTTCATAGCAATTCCTTTCTTTTGTTTCAATGAAAAGGTTCTTTCATTGAAACACCTTGTTCGACGGCTTCCTTTGTCTTGAGCCACTTCTTGGGTAGAGGAGTTTTGAGCTTAGGGATTAGATCATGAAGAATTCCACTCATAAACCTGAAGTTGTTCATCTTCCCACCTTGTTTTATGAACTTGAGAGTAGAGGTTGAGACTGCCAGTTGAAAGTTGTGAAGAAGGACAATGCACCAGTTTGTGTCCTTGGTCATCAAGCTCAGCAATTGTTTCCATTCATTTGATCCCATTTGATCAAATGAGGATTGCTTGCCATCAATGGCTTTGTTGACCACATCCATCAGGGTTAACTTTATTGTTTTTATCCTTAACAGTGCATTTATCCTTAGTGCAAACAACATGATATCCCTTATCACAGATTTGACTAATGCTGATCAAATTGTGTTTGAGACCCTCTACATAAGACACATTTGTAAAAATGATATCTTTTGTAATAAGATTTCCTGATCCTTTGACCTTAGCTTGGGAATTGTCACCAAAGGTTACATTTGGACCATTTTTAGGGGAATATTGTTGCAACCAGTCTTTATTGAAGGTCATAAGTCTACTACAACCACTATCTAAATACCAAAGTCCTTTCCTGGGTACCTGCAAAACAGAAAGTAAATTTTATGGTACCCCTTTTTATTCTTTTGGGTCCGAAGGATTAGTTTTTCTTTGCAACCCTAGCTTTGTTCATTGGTCCCTTGTTGAAGAACTGGTTTAGGGTATGATAATATGACATAATTTGCATCATGTAAGGTGTGAGGACAGTGGATTGGGATGGATTGAAGAAGTGGTTTGGATTGTTGTATTGGGGTTAAAACTGAAAGCTATTTGAAGAGGATGATCTGGGAGAGTCATTTTGATTTGCATGGCTTCTACCATTTGAGTATTGCCATTGAGGTTTTTGTTGTTTGGTGTATCTATGTTTGTTATAGAATCTTTGTTGCCTTGGGGTTCTTTGTTGTTTGGAAGATTTTGGTTGTCCTGTCGGGCCTTGGGTCCGTCATGCCTTGCGTCTGTCAACCCTTGGTTCGACAGACTTCACCGACTAGCACATTCTTGCAAACTTGACTTCTTCCCGTATATTGGTTCCTTTTTGAACCCAAATATACTTGCTTCCTTGAATTCTACTTGGTCCTTCCTTTGGTTGACTAGGACCACCCAAGATTTCTTTTGATTTTCCTTTGGTTTGAACAGGGTAGGTTTGAGTTTGATAGCTGCCAGAGCTTAGGTTTTCTAGAACCATTTTTTCAATGGCCCTTTCACCAGTGGGAGGAGTGTACACCTTTTGTGTAGGATCATCAGCACCAATCCCTGTTTTGTCACTGGGACGCCTTTGGGTGTAGGTGAAAAGTGATAATGCTTTGCTTGACATGTTCCATGAATCTATTTTCTTTTTAAGAGCATCATTTTCTTTTTCAAGATTACTGAGTTTTTGACAGTTTTCATGATTACTTGATGTCTCAGCTGTCAGATTCATGTTTTGTTTTTCAAGCATGATGCATTGATCTCTTAGCCCTTGGCATGCTTTCTCAAGCTCAGAAATGGTTTTTGTGAGGGTGTCAATGGTTGAGGATTGGGAAAGATTCTCATTGACCAGTGAAGCAAAGCTAGTTTTTTGTTTTTTGGTTTGAATTAAAAGAGTACAAACTAATTGTTTAAAACCATCAATATTTAAAGAGTTAAAATCATGTACCTCTTTTAGTTCATCAGCAAAGAAGTGCTTCCATCTCTTCCTCATTGTCGAGATTCTTCCTCATCTTCACTATAAGGCATATCATGGCTTCTTCTCCTTCAATTTCGTAATCATCACTTGACACATACTCTTCATCACCGAATTTTGATGAGTCGGCTATCATGACTTGCTCTTTATTTTTGTCATGTTTATTTTTGAAGCAATTGAAGCGGTTGCACTTAGAACCGTGAATGATCTCTTTTGAGTAGGTCATCTTCTTAGTGTACGATTTTCCCTAGGTTTCCTTGGTTCAGTGGGCAATCGGATGAGTAATGTCCTTGCTTTCCACAAGTTGAAGCAATCAATTGTCTTTTTGTAGCTGTCTTGTTGAGCATTAGATGTGGAGGGATTGAATTTTTTGTCAAAAGATTTCTTTTGAAATTTCATGGCATTTCTGACAGCCATGGAAATGAGACTTGGAATGTCTTCTTGGGAGATCTGTTTGTGGCTGGTTTGGAGCCGATGTTTATCTTTTGAAGGGCATTGTTGACAATGGTCTCAATGTCCTGGTGAGTGATTGGCTTGTGAACAGTTTCTTGAGCAGTTAAAGCTAAGGTTTGTGAAATGGAAGGGACTGATTGAATTTTTATCATACCTTCCAATTCATAAGCTTCAAGCTTTCCAAAATACTGCTCAACCTGTCATGGTGCTCCATTCGTATCCTTCTCTAATAGGTAATGCTACCTTTTCATATTCTTGAGGAAGATTTGAGTATATCTTGAGGCAGTAGATCTTGTTGTTCAAAGGTTTTTCCATGGTCGCAATTGATCTAACAAGGTTCTCAAACCTTGGTGAGCAAAGACTCACCTTTTCTCCAGTGGTAGAACTTGAAGTTGCTCTAATTGCCTAAGCAAGTTATACAAGTTTTGTGTCCTAACACTAGAGTGTTTAGTGAACTTAGTTTGAATAAGAGCCCATGCTGTTCTGGCATTTGGTTCCTTAGCAATTTCTTGAGCTAGTGAGTCATTTACACTCTTTTGAAGAATGTTCTTGACTTTCAAGTTTGCACTTATCAATTGCTTTTCGCCTTCGCACCATGTTTCGGGGATTTGATCTTACCGGGTCCTCCATCGCACTGATTTGAGTTGGGTAGGACACTTCATTCTCTAGAACATACCAATTCCATATACTGTTTGCATCAAGGTATGTTTTTATTTTTGAAGCATAGATCTCAAAAGATCCACAGTCATCAATGTGTGGGATGCCTTTCTCATTATTTCTTCTTGGTTGAGGCATGGTGGGTTTGAAGAGGATCCTTCACAAGTTGTTAGACTTTAGAATGTGAAGACAAGCTCGATACCAATTGAAAGGCCCTTTGTTGATATGTAGATGATCGTACGCCTATGGTTTGGCTTAGTCAGGATGATAGTTGAATTTGTGCGGCGGAATAAGAGAGACTTGAAATAATGATAGGACAAGAAACACAAAGAAATAATGCAAGTGTGTGAATGTGATTGCAAAAATGTAATAACACGAGAGAATTTAAAGTGGTTCGAGTTCACTCCTCCTACATCCACCCCCACTTGTCAATCTTGACAAGTGAGATCAATTTTATTATAATCTTTAATCAACAAAAATTACAAATGATTGATTCGGGCAAGTTCCTTGAACTTCCTCTTCCTAATTAGTACGATCAACTAGGGATACACTTAAAGTACAAATTTCTTAAGTGTTTTTACAACTTGAAGTACGGTCTCAAGATTTTACAAAACAAATAATACACTCAAAGTACAGTTTAAGTGATTATAAACTAATTCTACACCTAAAGTACGGTCTTAGGATTTTGGAATTTGTGAATTAACACACTAAGGGGTGTTTTGTTGTGGAGGCAAAGGTTTTGGGGTGAGGGTTTGGTTTGGAACGGAGTTTAAAGGGTAAGGATTGGTGAGTGTGTGTGTGAATTACGAGGAGGTGTGAGTGGGTGTGAGGGAAAGGTTTTGGACCGTGAAAAAGAGTATTTTTCAAGAGGTATTTGTATAGAGGATGAACTCCTCTATTTATACCCTTCAATGTAGCCGTTGAAATATGATCAAGTGCGGCTACATTAATGAGCCTTGGCTGGTCTTTGCCCCACTTGTCCACTTGCGAGGTCTTCATGAGCCGGCTTGAGCCGTGGCTTGAACCGAGAGCTTCCGTAAGGTCTTCGTGGTCTTCAATGGTGAACTTGACAATGAAGCAAGGTTCCACTTTGGTTGAGATTGTGGTAACAGAGATTGAGACAAAGTGATGGCTATCAGAGGAAAGAAGTCATGGCTGTCAGATCATACAAGGCTTAGCTATCAGAGATGTTCTCTAATAAGGACTGAGATGCTCTTTGATGATCTTGATGGCTTAGAGAGTGAATATGATTCATGTTTTTGATTGATTGTAATCATTGTATACAAATGTAATCATAACAAAACTCATAGCCGCGATATACTGAGGAATGAATATGAAGATTGATTTGGTCAGTCATGGACTTAGCTGTCAGAGAAAAGGATCATGACTGACAGTCTTCCTCTTTTGATATAAACCCTGTTCTATATATATATTCCTTTATCAAAACCAACTAACCAACTAACTAAGACATTGATCAAAGTTAGGTCCTAACAAGTTGTATTAACTAGTTGTGTATATCGAACTCAATACTCAACTAATACACATATGGTTGTCGATGAAAATGACTCCGTGAATTAAAAATTAGATTATCAAAAACAAACTAATTGCCTATATTATGATATTAAAACAAAGATAGTGCAATCGAGTATCTCATTATTTATTTATTTACTTTATAAACATTCTTACCCACCATAGGTAGGAGCCTTTGCGGCAGTGGGGTAATGTTGTTGTTGTTGTATTAACATTCTTACCCACCTCCATTGGACAAAGAAATTCATGTCTTCTAAGCAACCCCCACCCCATGAATAGCACAGAACAAAGAAAATAAGGTTTTTTCTTTCTGAAAATTCGGTGACACAGTAGCAACAAGCTCACTGAAATGTTTCCACATAGCTACCCACACACCAATCAAATAATCAGAGCAATATAACTCGAGCACTCTAACCCACGACTTACCAATGTGAACGTATCATAAAGTAAATCATTTTATTTCTTGCAGAAAGTGTAAGAAACAAATAGTTTTGCAACTGCATTCATTGGAAATTTAGGATCCGTTTCATGATAACCATTTGATGACTTAAATTTTTGTTTTTTTTCTAACTTTTAGCCAAATGCGTATAGTCACTCTTCTGTATCTGTATCTTTTCTGTGACCATTAGAGAATGTTTCTTCATTTTGGCCCATTTTCATAAAGAAAAGTTACTGTTCCAACCACTTGAGAAGCATTTCTAGGAACAAATATAGAAGGTGGTGTCATAATGAGCTTTGGGTATCAAACTCTATCAACAGCATGCATAAGCCAACCTTCTTCAACTGTCTCTATTAATGGCAAGATCTTCTCATTTTCTATATCTTATCTCCTTGGATTTTTACTTTATTTTTGTGTTAACTGATGAGTATCATCTCTCTAGATCTATAAGGACTTCTGGATTGAGATTCAAAATTAGAACTTATTTTAGGTTTGATGGTCTCATAGAATAGATTTAAGATTAAATATTTCTATTTAGATAAATATATTTTGGTTTTGGGATTTGATGGCCCAAAGCGGTATGACAAATAGTTCTTAATTAATATCCATTACAATCATCACTAGCTTGATGACGAAGTCTACTTACTTACCTCACTCTTTAACCCCACTTTCCAGATACTGAAGTTAGATCAAGGTAGGGTTTTATAATAGTTTGCAGATCCATTTAAATTGGTAAACAAGGGTATATGTTTTGGTTGATAAGGAACAACCATGAGGAACATGGGAAAGGAAAACTGAAAAAAAAAATGTGATTTTGATTTACAAAAAGTAAAAAAGAAAGTAGTGGTCAAACACAATTTTATTTGTTGATTTAGGTTGGAGAAGAAATGGTGAAGTGAAGTGAATACATATTTCTTATTCTGATAAGTACAGTAGAAACAAAATGATCACCACATGCGACCTTAACTTCCTAAGTCACCTGTTCTACATTTAATTAACAGTTTACGAATGTAAACCTTTTAAATTTAACATTATAAGTTAATAATTTAAATAACGGAGGTTTCTCCATTTAGAACATCAACGGTTTGATAACAAAAATTTTATTCCCAAAAAGGCAAGAACCAATATTAATCAAGATTTCAAGGAAGTAAAAAACAATATTTCACCCTGATCAAATTATCTTGGTATGAATAGTTGCAGTCAAGACAACGTATTAATGTCTCTTGCCTTGCTTCTCTAATGCTTTTTGATTGAACCATTTCTTCTCTGACAATTCTCAATCACCGGCCGCTCTGTCATAGTCTGATTTTTGGTTCTCTGATCACAGTCATCACACTCGAGTTAAGTTAAGACTTTCTTACGGGTCTCGGTCTCGAGAACAAAGCTTGCTGATTTCTTTCGTCATAGTTATTCACACTAACCAAATGAAAGTGGAAATGCATATGGCACTGCCTTTCTAGTTTTCTCCACTTAATTTTCGAACAGTAATTGGATCTTTAATATTTTGTTTTGTAATACTAATTCTGGATATGCAGTTCAGAAATTGAAATCACAGCTTCTTCTTTTGCATTTTTTTTTTTTTGGGGGGGGTATTGTTTCCCCTCATTCAGGAAGAAGGGAAAGACAAAATAAAAACACATTTATTTTAAGTTTTTGCCTACCACTTCATTGTTAAGTCGGCTTTGAAATATTCTTATAGGAAAGAAAATTCGGATGAAGATTGCTTTGAATTCCTTACACGATACACTATTCAGCAAACGCTAAAAAACGCATGTTCATTTAACTAACTAAGGTTTCCAGCAGTGCATTAACAAAGTGCTCTTTAATGTGATTAAATATTTATCATGCCCACTGTGGGGGTCATTTCTAAGGAGAATTGCTGTAGTGCATAATTCCTTTTCCCACATGCCTACTTGATAACTAATCGTTGCTGCTTAGAAACACAGCTACATTTCAAATAGTGAACCATTATCATCAAAGAAAATAACTCTTTTGTCTTACCACAATCTGCATTCAAATACTAATTTTTGCATTTCTTTAGTGGTTTTATAAGTTTATGCAATTTTGGAAAAAAATGCTGAAACTTCAATGTAGGGGAAGGAGATGTAATTTAGTAAAATAATAATCAATAATAATAATAATAATAATAGTAATAATAATAAAATGGGGGCAATGCTTTCATGCTCATTTACTTTATTTTCAAGCTAAAATCAAAAAAGGGTCAACCAAGTCAAACATTCTTTGACTAAAATCAACAAGAGTCAAATCGTGTCAAACCAGTTTAAGAGCATACAATAAATCCATGAACAATGCCGAGAGAGGAAATGCTGGGGAAAAAAAAAGAGATAATCAGGCTTACAGAGATAAGCAACCTGAGGGTTGCTTGGTTCAACCACGCGTAGAATGTGCGCAATCTCAACCAAGGACGATGGCACCACCTCACTGTCAAATATAGATTCTCCCAAATCCCCCGCCGTTTGAGTCCGCATTATCCGACGCTGCGGCGGCGGCTGCTGATCGGAGCCTCCAGCTCCGCCTCCCCTCGCCGACATTATCACAAGAACACAACTTTCAAAAAACCCTGATCCAGAAACACAAATACATTCAAGCTCAACCAAAAAAAAATCAAACAAAAGGAATCAAAACATAACACACATACAGAATTTGACTGTGTTTCTGCGTAGAAAAGCGAAAAAAAATGTATAGAGAATCAGCGATAGAAAGAGGAAAAGGAGTATCTGCTGATTAAATTTAAGCTTTTGTTGGTAAATGTTATCAATGGTAAACAATGGAGGTGGTGTGGAGATGCATTGATAAAGTGTGTGTGACTGTGTGTTTTGGGGGATGAGTATAAACCCTAGGAGAGAGAAAGGTGGTGGTGGTGTGGTACTGTGGTGCAACTTTAAGCTAGGAGAGAGAGAGAGGGAGAGGGAGAGGGAGAGAGAGAGATTGAAAGAACGGAGCCAATCAGACAAAAAAACAGAGCTATTTTCAATTTGGACTTTTTATAGTGAGTAGTGGGTTTCTTTAGCTATTTTGGGTCTGGTTTTCTCAACTATTGCGATAATGCCATTGCGGTTATAAGACTAATTTTTTTTTTTTTTTTTTTGATATCCATGTTTCCCAGCTTCACCGGACTATGTCCTGGACCAGCCACCGGCCCCTCAGTGACCGGCGGAGGTAAACCGCGAAATATGCCTGAAGTAGTCAGGATGGCAGCACCCCTTATATTCCTGGCCCCAAGGGAGACTAATTTGTTATTACGTACTCACTTCTATTCTATTTTACTAAAGAATTTTCATCCCAAAATACTTGCGATTTTGCAGTTTTATAAAACGTTAACACACTTTATTTAAACTATCTATATTTATAATTAGATAGTTGTTATTGTAAAAATAATTTAATCTCTTAGGTATTTAAAATATTTAAAAAATATTTTAATTTATTTGATATGTATTGGTCCCATATTTGTTAGTTTGGCCATTACTTTCAAATAGAGCTATGTGACCTCTTATTTGACTACTAGTACATATGTCCGTGTCCAAGGACACGGGTGTGTTTTTTTTTTTATTTTTTTATTCAAATTAATTTTTTTTTTAATTTAAAAAAAAATAAAAAAATCAGTTACTTAATTAATTTAAGTAAACCTTCCTAAAGCCCACTCTTAGTCCAAACCCAAAGTCTTAGCTCAAATCCAAAGTCTTAGCACAAATTAAGGGCAAAATAGGAAACAGACTAAATAGTAAGGGCAAAATAAGAAAAAACCCCTCCGGAACTGTTCATAGAACTGTTCACGGAGGGGTTTAATTTATACTATAGATTACTAACTGTTAGGACCTAACTTTGATCAATATCTTAGTTAGTTGGTTTTGATAAAGGAATATATATATAGAACAGGGTTTATATCAAAAGATGTTATCTGTCATAATTCTTCTCTTGTGACTATGAGTCCGATAAACTATGATTCTTTCTTATACAATGTTTACAATCAATCAAAAACATGAATCATAGTCACTCTCTAAGTCATCAAGATCATCAAGTGCATCTCAGTCCTTATTAGAGATCCTCTCTGATAGCTAAGCATTGCCATGATCGCGGCTATGACTTCGGTCCTCGAGCGGCCATCTCCCTGCCTCACACCATGTTACCACAAACTCAACCATGTTAGATCCTGCATCTTCACAGCTATCAAGTCCATCAATGAAGACCAATGAAGACCATCAAGACCTTCTAGAAGCTCTCGGTTCAAGCTCACGGCTCAAGACGGCTCATGAAGACCTGCATGTGGACAAGTGGGACAAAGACCGATCAAAGCTCATTAATGTAGCCGCAACGAGTCATATTCCAACGGCTACATTGAAGGGTATAAATAGAGGATCTCTTCCTCTAACAAATTTCTTGAAAAATACTCATTTTCCCAGTCAAAACCCTTTTCCAAACACCCACACACACCTTCTGTAATCCACACACACACACACCAATCCTTACCTTTAAAACCCTATTCCAAACCAAAACCTTCACCCCTAAACCTCTTCACCAACAAAAGCAACCCCAGTGTGTTAATTCACAAACCCCAACCACCTAAGACTGTACTTTAGGTGTAGAATAAGTTTGTAATCACTCAAGACTGTACTTTGAGTGTATTAGTTATTTTGTAAAATCTTGAGACTGTACTTCAAGTTGTAAAAGCACTTAAGACTGTACTTTAAGTGTATCCCTAGTTGACTGTACTAATTAGGAAGAGGAAGTTCAAGGAACTTGCCTAAATCAATCATTTGTAATTTTTGTTGATTAAAGATTATAATAAAATTGATCTCACTTGTCAAGTTTGACAGTGAGGGTGGATGTAGGAGGAGTGAACTCTGAACCACTTTAAATTCTCTGTGTTATTACATTTTTGCAATCACATTCACACACTTGCATTATCTCCTTGTGTTTGTTGTCCTACCATTATTTCAAATCACTTTTATTCCGCTGCACAAATTAAATTATCATCTGACAGCTAAGCTAATACCATAGCCGGCTCGATCATCTACATACCAAGCAAGGGCCTTTCAATTGGTATCAGAGCTTGTCTTCACACTTAAAAGTCTAACAACTTGTGAAGGATTCTCTTCAAACCCACCATGCCTCAACCAAGAAGAAATAATGAGAAAGACATCCCACACATTGATGACTGTGGATCCTTTGAGATCTATGCATCAAAGATAAAAACTTATCTTGATGCAAACAGCATTTGGAACTGGTATGTTCTAGAAAATGAAGTGTCATACCCAACTCAGTGCATGCTGATGGAGGACCAAGTAAAATCAAATCCCCGAAACTTGGTCTGAAGCTGAAAAGCAATTGGTAAGTGCAAACTTGAAAGTCAAGAACATTCTTCAAAAGAGTGTAAATGACTCTCTAGCCCAAGAAATTGCTAAGGAACCAAATGCCGGAAGCTGCATGGGCTCTTATTCAAACCAAGTTCACTAAACACTCCGAGTGTTAGGACACAAAACTTGTACAACTTGCTTAGGCAATTAGACAATTTCAAGTTCTACCCTGGAGAAAAGGTGAGTCTTTGCTTTCGGCCCAAGGTTTGAGAACCTTGTTAGATCAATTACGATCATGGAAAAACATTTGAACAGCAAGATCTACGCCTCAAGATTTACTCAAATCTCCCTCAAGAATATGAGAAGGTAGCATTACCTATTAGAGAAGGATCTCGAATGGAGCACCATGACGGTTGAGCAATATTTTGGAAAGCTTGAAGCTTATGAACTGGAAGGTATGATAAAAATTCCATCGGTCCCTCCATTTCACAAACCTTAGCTTTAAGCGCACAAGAACACGTCAACAAGCCAATCACTCACCATGACATTGAGACCATTGTCAACAATGCTCTTCAAAAGATAAACATCGGCTCCAAATCTGTCGGCAAACGGATCTCCCAAGAAGACATTCCAAGCCTCATTTCCATGGTCATCGAAATGCCATGAAATTTCAAAAGAAGTCTTTTGACAAGAAATTCAATCCCTCCACCTCTAATGCCCAACAAGACAGCTACAAGAAGACAATTGATTGCTTCAATTGTGGAAAGCAAGGACATTACTCATCGGATTGCCCACTGAACCAAGGAAACCTAGGGACAATCGTACGGTAAGAAGATGACATACTCAAAAGAGATCATTCACGGCTCTAAGTGCAATCGCTACAATTGCTCCAAAAATAAACATGACAAAAACAAAGAGCAAGTCATGATTGCCTTGACTCATCAAAATTCGGTGATGAAGAGTATATGTCAAGTGATGACTCTGAAATTGAAGGAGAAGAAGCCATGATATGCCTTATGGTGAAGATGATGAAGAATCTAACAATGAGGAAGAGATGGAAGCACTTCTTGCCTGGCGATGAACTAAAAGAGGTAGATGATTTTAACTCTTTAAATATTGATGGTTTTAAACAATTAGTTTGCACTCTGTTAATTCAAACCAAAAACAAAAAACTAGCTTTGCTTCATTGGTCAATGAGAACCTTTCCCAATCCTCAACCATTGACAACCTCACAAAAACCATTTCGAGCTTGAAAAAGCATGCCAAGGGCTAAGAGATCAATGCATCATGCTTGAAAAACAAAACATGGATCGACAGCTGAGACATCTAATAATCATGAAAATTGTCAAAAACTCGGTAATCTTGAAAAGAAAATGATGCTCTTAAAAGAAAATAGATTCATGGAATATGTCAAGCAAAGCATTATCTCTTTTCACCTACACCCAAAGGCGTCCAAGTGACAAAACAGGGCTTGGAGCTGATGATCCTACACAAAAAGTGTACACTCCTCCCACCGGTGAAAGGGCAATTGAAAAAATGGTTCTAGAAAACCCGAGCTCGCGGCTATCAAACTCAAACCTATCCCATTCAAACCAAAGGAAAAGAAAAGGAAATCTTGGGTGGCCCTAGTCAATCAAAGGAAGGACCAAATAAAGTTCAAGGAAGCAAGTTTATTTGGGTTCAAAAAGGGGCCAATATAAAGGAAGAAGTCAAGCTGCAAAAAGGTGCTAGTCAGTCAAGCCCTGTCAGACAGCCAAGGGTTGACAGACAGCCAAGGCATGACAGACAGCCAAATTCCTCCAAACAACAAAGAACCCCAAGGCAACAAAGATTCTACAACAAGCATAAATACACCAAAAAACAAAAACCTCAATGGCAGTATTCAAATGGAAGAAGCCATGCTCATCAAAATGACTCTCCAAGGTCATCCCATTCAAACAATTTTCGTTTCAACCCCAATACAAAGAACCCAAACCACTACTTCAATCCTTCCCAATCCACTGTTCTTACACCTTACATGATGCAAATCATGTCATATTACCATACCCTAAACCAGTTCTTCAATAAGGGATCAATGAACAATGTTAGGGCTCCAAAGAAAAACTAATCCTTTGGACCCAAAAAGAATAAAAAGGGTACCATAAATCTTATTTTCTGTTTTGCGGTATCCGGGAAAGGTCTCTCGGTACTTAGATAGTGGTTGTAGTAGACATATGACCTTCAATAAAGATTGGTTACAACAATATTCCCCTAAAAATGGTCCAAATGTAACCTTTGGTGACAATTCCCAAGCTAAGGTCAAAGGATCAGAAATCTTGTTACAAAAGATATCATTTTTACAAATGTATCCTATGTGGAAGGTCTCAAACACAATTTGATCGACATTAGTCAAATCTCAGGACAAGGGATATCATGTTGTTTGTACTAAAGACAAATGCACCGTTAAAGATAAAAACAATAAAGTCATCCTAACTGGATCAAGAAAAGGAAATCTCTATTGCTTGAGCTTAGAGATTGTGGAAACTTCAACCGCCACCGCCTTCTGTCTTTCAATCAATCGATATGTCATGGCTATGGCACAAGAGATTGGCTCACCTCAATCACAAAACCATTTCCAAGCTTGCAAATTCCAATCTTGTCGAGAGGTCTACCAAAGATCCCATTCAAAAAGGATAAAGCTGTGCAAAGCATGCCAATGTGGGAAGCAAAAGAAATCCTCATTCAAACCCAAGATCAAGTTGGACACCTCAAGACCTATTGAATCGCTTCATATGGATCTTTTTGGACCCATAAGAACTAGATCTTTAGGAGGAAAAAGATACTCCCTAGTTGTTGTTGATGATTTCACAAGATTCACTTGGATCATTCTTCTTGAATCCAAAAGTGACACCCTTAGTCGTCCGATAAAGCTATTCAACAAAATTCAAAATCAAAAAGGGACATCCATCATCAAGATCAGTATCGACCATGGAAAGGAATTTGAGAACACCGGAGTAGAAGAATATTGTGATTCAAAAGGCATAGATCACAATTTTTCAGCCCCAAGAACTCCACAGAAAATGGTGTTGCGTAAAGGAAAAACAGAACAATGTGAGGCAAAGCAAGAACAATCTTTGTCGTAACATAATCTCCCAAAATATTTTTGGGGTGAAGTCATTACCACTGCTGTGTATGTTCAAAACAAAACCCCGATCAACAAATTTCACAAGAAGACTCCATATGAATTATGGAACAACAAAGTCCCTACCATTTCCTACTTTCACAAACCTTTGGAAGTAGATGCTTCATCCACAACAATGGCAAGAACAATTTGGACAAATTTGACTCCAAAAGTGATGAAGGAATTTTTCTTGGATACTCTAACACAAGCAAAGCTTATAGAGTGTACAACAAAAGAAGACTTGTTGTGGAAGAATCTATTCATGTTGACTTTGATGAAAACAATGATCAAAGTATAACCGAATTATGTGATTTTGATGAAGGATTGGGAAATCTAGATAATCTCCCTGAATCATCCCCCATTCTTGATTCAACTATTCTCGATCATGAACAAGATTCATCAAACCTTCCATACATGGTTCCAAGAAATTCATCTGACGGCCATCCTATGCCAGACGGCCATCATCCATCCCACTCTCATCAACAACCAATCAAGCCAACAAAGTCAACAGTAAATCTCTCCCACCTTCAATCCAATGGATGAGGAAGAAAATATTCAAATAAATAGTCATCCCTCGACCGATCTTCCTCAAAATCCTCACTTAGGCGACCAACCCTTACCGACGGCCAACCCTTAGCCGACACCCATCCCAATTCCTCATCTAATCTATCTTCTAACCTCCTTCCATCTTCATCCAATAATCCTCCTTCACCTCTCAAAACCAATGATGAAACCACAATTACCCATATCATCCCACCCAATAAAGATCTTTACATCGGCCTTCGATTGATAAAACCCCGAGTTCGCACAACATCCCCTTTCTCATGAGTGCATTCATATCCCAAGTGGAACCAAAAAAGATAAATGAAGCACTCCAAGATGATGGACCGGATTGAAGCCATGGAAGAAGAACTGGAGCAATTTGAAAGAAACAAAGTATGGCAACTTGTTCCTAAACCAAGAAATCAAACCTGTGATTGGAACAAGATGGGTCTTTAGAAACAAGATGAATGAAGAAGGTATTGTAATAAGAAACAAGGCCAGATCAAGTTTGCTCAAGGTTATAGACAAGAAGAAGGCATTGACTATGATGAGACCTTTGCACTGTTGCAAGACTTGAAGCTATAAGGCTATTTCTTGCCTATGCTTCATTCAAGAAGATGAAAGTTTTTCGATGGATGTCAAGAGTGCATTTCTAAATGGAGTTCTAAATGAAAAGTGTTTGTATCTCAACCCCTGGTTTTGAGCATCCAAAATTCCCGATCATGTATTCAAACCGAACAAAGCATTCAGTATGGGCTTAAACAAGCACCTAGAGCTTGGTATGATACCCTATCTAGATATCTTCTTGGAAAAGGATTCACCAAAGGACATATTGATAACACCTTGTTTATCAAAAATATGGAGATGATCAGCTTGCTCATCCAAGTCTATGTTGATGACATAATCTTTGGCTCATCAAATGAGAACTTGTGCACCGAATTTGGAGATATCATGAAGGATCGCTTGAGATGAGCATGATTGGTGAGCTCACATTCTTCCTAGGCCTTCAAGTCAAGCAAATGAAGGAAGGAATCTTCATCAACCAAGCCAAATACTCAAGGGAAATGATCAAAAAGTTTGACATGCAAACCGCATCCCTGCTAAAACTCCCTTGTCAACCACAACCAAGCTTCATGCCGATCAAGATGGACAAAGTGTAAATCCAACACTTTACGTAAGCTACATAGGATCTCTCCTATATCCGATGCCTTCAAGACCCGGTACATAATGTTTAGTGTATGTCTATGTGCTAGGTTTCAAGCCAATCCCAAAGAATCTCATCTCTCAAATTGGCCAAGAGAATTTTGAGATATATCAAAGGAACCCCGATTTTGGCCTATGGTATCCCACCGAATCCCCATTCTCTCTAGTTGGATTCACCGACTCGACTATGCAGGTGCAATCTAGATAGAAAATCCACTAGTGGTGGATGCCGCTTGTTGGATCAAGGATTATCTCATGGTCGAAGCAAAAGCAAACCTCGCCTGCAACCTCAACCGCCGAGGCCGAGTACATTGCCGCAGCTTGTGTTGTTCACAAATTCTCTACCTTAAAAGTCAACTTCAAGACTTTGGAATTGAATTATCAAACATTCCCATCTTCTCGTGACAACTCAAGTACCATTGCTATGACATGTGAAAATCCTGTCCAACATTCAAAAACCAAGCACATTGAAGTCGCATCATTTCATCGTAGATCATGTTGAAAAAGGGAATATCAACCTTGCAAAAGTTTGCACCGAGAACAATGTCTCGATATTCTCACAAAAGCCATGGATGAAAAAAGATTTGAACTATTGAGAGCCATGCTTGGGATGATTAATATGCCAAAATAAAAGGGGTGTTCTTTTCAAATAAAAGAGGATTACAAACAACGTAATGCTATCACAATGTTGCTCGATAGCTATTACATCTTACACATTCCTAACAAGCCATCCACCGACACTATCATTCCAAAAGCCTTGAAAACCAAAAACAACAAAAACTTACAACAAAAACATTCAAACAACCCATCAAATTCTCCTCTCTCATCTCAACTTACCCAACAAAAACTTCTTCCAAACCAAACAAATCTCGATCCACTCTCTTCTCTTCAATCCTTCTCCTCTTGCCGTCGACATTCTTTGGAAATGTCACAGCCTCCCTGCACCCTCCACCAAAGACTCATTCCTTCAATTCTAGCCTCCCGAGTTGATTGCAAGGTTTGTTGGTACCTCTCGCAACCACACTGGATGCCTCTCCAAGAAAGGATCAATGGAAGTGATCGAATATTGGAGAGAAGGACTTGCTCTTCTAGGCCACCACTCTTCAACCGGATCATATGGTCAAGCAATCCCTCCATTGGAGTAACAAAGCTAAATTCTCCCGAAAAAGAACCATTCCCCGTGATTGCAAATGGTTGACCAACATTTGACTCCACCCTCTCCACGCAGGTGCTCTTGCAGACCTGAAGCAACCTACAACCTGGTTGAACAGTATGAGATGGTTGAAGAAGGAGATATATGCACTCCTGCAAAGTTATCTCCTCTACCTTCCAACAAACCAACTCCCGGAGAAAGAGAATCCCTCGCTCACAGGTGTATAAAGCTTATCTTGCTCAACCTTCTTTCCGATGCCTAAGCTTCTCTCCTTAGCCGTCCGAGCTCCGTCCCGCTTCACCAACTCCCCGGTGTGTATACCCTTTCTACCTTACTCCTTCCCTTACTTGACTCTCCTTGATCAACTTTGATTGTCTTCCCAAACAAAGTCTTATTCCTTCTCCCTCCTTGTCGTCAATCTTTTCCCGACAAATACCTCCTTCATTTCTATATCTTCATCAACCCTCACTCTCTTTTTCTTTCCCTTATCATTCACTCTCTCTAAACTTTCAACAATGTTGAAAGCCTCTCTATCTATCTCCATCTCATCACTCATCAAATCATCCTCACCATTTTTCCCAAAGACCAATTGCTTAGCCAGTTCGAGCCATAACCTTTGGATTAAACTTTGAAGAAAATCTTCCCATTTTTGTTTGTAAATCAATCTCGAGTAATTTTCCTCGAAGTTTTCATTGTTTTATAGGCAAATTTTCACCTAGCTATCTCTGCATAAAGAATCATCATTCAAACTAGCTTAACCGTCGTAGATTTCTTTCAACAAACTAGGTTAAAGCATACTTTAAGTGATTTGATCGAGTTAATTGCTCACAATTGTCACTTCCTTCGCCGCCTCTTCCACCGCAAATCTCCTTGAAAAGGAGAATGTTCTTCTTGTGTTTTGTGGGAATAAATGTCTCAACATGGGGAAGGGTAAAACCACTGCTCATATGAACAGCTACTTAACTTTGTAACCCCAATGCTCATTAAAGCCCACGTACCACTCATCATTTGTCTCTCTCTCTCTTTCGCAATCACCAAAATTCCTTTTTCCTTAACCCTCGCCTTAAATTTCTTCTCTTCCCTCTCCAATCTACCATCGTATTTCTCCAACCCTAATTCTTTTTCAAAGCATCAATGGCGACCCTAAAGCAATGTACCCAGATGCTCATGGCTACTTTCATCAAACCCAACTTCTATGACTCAAGTTGGAATCCTCATCAAAGAACCGCTTGAGGTAAATGAACTACTTGATTTTATGGGAGCTAAACCCCCAATTTATGAAGAACTCGCAGAGAAATTTATTTGGTAGGAAGAAGAAACAATGAAGATAATTCAATAACCGCCACCATAGAAAATGTAGAGATAACTATCACTCAAGATATGGTTAGTGAGGTATATGGAATCCCAAATAAAGAAGATGTCAGTGAAAAATATATGGGATAGAGGATCGAAAGATTAAAGACCGTTTATGAAAAATTTCTTGGTCTTAAAGTAACCGACTTCAAAGTCGTTCAAGACAAAGCTATGGTGAAGAACAAAGATGATATCTTCAAGTCAACATTGATGGATGTGGTCAACAAAGCCATTGATGGCAAACAATCCTCATTTGACCAAATGGGATCAAATGAGTGGAAGCAGATGCTCAAATTTCGATGACCAAGGATACAAATTGGTGCATTGTCCTTCTCCATAATTTCCAACTTGCCGTCTCATCCTCTACTCTCAAATTCAAGAAGCAAGGTGGAAGAATGAACAACTTCAGATTCATGAGTGGAATCCTTGAAGTCCTAATTCCAAAGCTCAAACCTCGCTCTATCCAAGAAATGGTCAAGACAAGTAAAGCCGCCGAAACAAGATGCTTCAATGAAAGAACCTTTTCATTGAAACAAAAGAAGGGAATTGTTATGAAGGCCGGGGATATGAGCCTTGAGAGTTTCAAAGAAGCCCAAGAGAAAATGCTTGAAGAAACAAGAATAAAGCTTAATCATTGGAAAGATTTGATAGCTTTGGCTACTAGTAGGAGAATGAAAAGAGGAGTAAAACCAATGTCAAGAAGACTCGGAGTGCTCAAGAGAACCGTGGTATCTCCTAGCAAAAAGAGCAAAAGCAAGGATGATCCGATAGCCGACAAAGAAGGAACCATCTCTCGATGCCATGCTATGAATACCGAAGAAAGAGGTGATGTTGATGGCCATGAGGTTGACACTATGAATCAAGATGATGCCGGTGATGCTAACATAGATTCTCAAGAGCTTCAGCAGCCCTTGCCCTATCCAAAACCCTTCATAAAGGAAAGCAACATCGTACAGCCTATCCCCTCCAAATGACAGCCTACCAATCAAAGGTACAATCTTCCTTAACCATTCCTTCTAGATCATTACCAAAGAAAAGAAAAATTGAAAAGAAAGCCCCCAAATCAAAGAAAACCAAAATATCTACCCCTTCCATTTCCCCAAAATCCACACCCACTCAGACATCAATCACCATTGAAGCTATCCTCAATCTCAAAGAACCCTTAGATAAGCAACCTTTAAGGGGGAACACTCGATGAGAATATCCCCTCTACCCAACCTCAACAGCTAGCTAAAATCATGAGAGCAATTGAGGCTATTGAGTTGGATGGGAACCCAGATACCGAAAAGGCCGTTCTTTTTATCTTAAGGACTTTCTCGAGTGAGGAAGAATCAGTAGTGGCCCTAGATGAACTCAAAGCTTAGGTTAATGCGTAAAAGAAGTGGACCAGTGAGTCATCTAGAAACCCAAAGGTGACAGCTATGAATGTTGATAGCCATCCCTTCCCTTCCATTCTTGAGACCGAACCCGCGAATGATCCCGCCCCAACCGTTGAAACCGAAAGGGGAACCTTGATGATACTTCTAAGGTCATTCAAAAACTCAAGAAGGTTGGAGTTGAGATTAACCCCATTCTCGGTCTCAAAAGGAGACTCAATTGTGAATGCTTGCAAAGGTCTTGAGCTTGATGGAACTCAGAAAATGAGGAAGCTATGATAGCTATCCTTGAGAAAAGGTTGGCAAAAAGTGAAGTAAGGGCAGCCTTGAATCTCCTCAAATCTCAATTCACTTCCAGGTCTCTAAATCAAAGTCTTGGCCAAACCTCTCGAGCCAATCCCAACCGTTTCAACCCAATCCTCTCCACCTTCCAAGCCACCTTCTCCAATTCCCGAAAATGAACCTTTGAAGCATCTCCACAAAGTCCAATACTGGCCGGACAAGGTCAAGACATATCCGATGCTGATCCCATTCCTAACCGCCTCACAGCTTCTCCAAGTCATTCTATTCCTCCAAATCCAAATCAATCCTTCCTTCCCAAAAGGGAACCTTGGATGCTTAGTCGTGGAATTGATTTCTCTATGTCTTCCATCAAAGCAAAGCAAGGACAAGGTTACCCCATGTAACTCACATCCCGTAAATTGCAAATCCCTTCATCTATCCAAAATTCGGGAACCGTCAAGGAATGGCTTGATTGTTGTAGCAAGAAACCCGGCAGGTTAGTGTTCTTTGCCTATGAAAAATGGCACCGTCAAGAACCTCATCCACCTCCAACTTTGTTCATCAAATCCCATCCTTCCCAAAGTTCATCACTCCCAATACTCTTCTTGATTGGGAAATTCTTTTCACCCAACTCATCTCTCCATCACTCAATTCTTGCTTGTATATGCCAAAGGGTTTAGTCTTCTCCCCGTGCATTGACCTTGCAAAAACACTTTTCCTTTCACCGTTTGAACAAAAGTGTGCCATTATGCTTCTATTAAGCAAAACTGCCAACATCTTTTCCCCAACTCTTAATCCAGAATTGAGCCATACCTCTCATCCTTCATCACCGTAGATCCTATTAACTTCACCTCACCCAATGAAAACTCTCATTTCAAAAACTTGGTCTCTATTCCCGAGATCAAAGAATTCGTATCTTCCATAGTCAGTCAAAGCAGAGCCGTAACCGTTATTGATCTTTCATCGACTCCGATGCCTATGATATTGATAGTGATAATGATGCTCCTCAAGCCCCGATCAAGACTCTCCAACAATATTTCCACCCCTACAGCTTCCAATCCTCCTCAAGAATTCACTCATGCTCAAGCATCGGCCCACCCACAACCAGATCAGTCCAGTGTGCCCATGCAGAGCAAGAAGACCAGGAACAAGAAGAAACATTTGTGGGGCACAATGAGAATCAGAAATGATCAAATACCCCTTAGAAGATCTCAACTGAAGTCAAAGGAAGACAAATTCTTCAAGTATGATGAAAGGATGTCCTGGGAGTGGAACAATGAGTTCTTCTACAGAGGAGTTGAGCCTGAAATGAGAAGAGAGTTAGAGGATGAAAGAAATCAGATTCTATCAGCCAGACAAGAAAGAGATGAATTCTATGATCAATTGGCTGATGAATAATTGTATTTATTATGGAACAATTTTTTTAAAAAAAAACAATTTGTTTTGTTTGCCTCAGTTTGTATGACAATATTTTGTGAACTCTTCTCATCTTGAGATTAATTCCAAGTATTCAATCTCAGTTTGATTACCTCTGCCTGATATGATTCCTTGGATTACTTCTTTTATTATTTCTCTTATCAAACTGTGAAAACTTGTTCTAAATAAATCTTCCTTTACCAAAAAGGGGGAAATTGTTAGGACCTAACTTTGATCAATATCTTAGTTAGTTGGTTTTGATAAAGGAATATATATATAGAACAGGGTTTATATCAAAAGATGTTATCTGTCATAATTCTGTAAGAACATGGATTAATATAACATATAAATACTTAATAATATAATGATCAATATTATAATATATGGTATAAAGTATAGAACTCAACATAATATGTAGAATTCCATAATATAAGTATACCATTAAATGATGGGCATAATGGTAATATCTTATATATCAATAGGTGTAGTCCCTAAATGAAGTGCCCCTTGGATTCCTATATAAAGGCTTATCCATCAAGCCTATGAATCTACTAGTTACATTATTCTCATTCAGTCCAAACTCTTCCTAAGTAGTTGAAGAACAAAGAGATTAAAGGGCACTCATCATTTAGAAGATCTACTCCTCCCTAAATCAAAGACTATCTTCATATCTTCATCAAGAACAAGAACAATAATGGAATCTCAAGGTATACGCTTCCGTCTTCGTCTTCTTCTTCTTCTTCTCTTCTTAATCTAGTTATGAGTCGGTTCATGGTCATTGGATCGTTTAATGTTCCAACAATTGGTATCAGAGCCTGCTCATATACTAGATTGAGTTTGAAATTTCTTGTAAAGCCTTATGCTTTTATTTCTTGAAAAGATTCCATGTTCATCATGTGTTCTTGAATCATTATCATACTCTAATTCAGATTCTAGAGCATGGTGTTAAATCTTAATTATCAAAAGACTTTCATTCTTAATGTAAGATTATCCTATTTTGGACATAGCCACCATCTTTTTGATGCGATGTGAGTTTGTTCAAATGTATAGCCACACATTTTAAAATGTGATGTGAGTATAAGGATCTACTTGCTTTGGTTGAATAATCATTCACCATTAAGTTAAGAATTGATAGTCTAAAGGGTATTTGTTGTTATGGCTCTAAAAATCTGGAAAATTTGATATTCAGGGTATGCTCGGCCGAGCACCTCCCTTGACTCGGCCGAGCACACCATTTGTACCAGCACATCGTTTGAAATTTTTTTTGAAAAGGCGCCATCCAACGGTCATGGTGCTCGGCCGAGCACCCTACGGACTCGGCCGAGCATGAGTGATCAGAAAGGGGTGTTTTCTGGAGTGTGTTGCTCGGCCGAGCACTTTCCTTGACTCGGCCGAGCACCACTTAATTTTGGCCAGATTTTCAAAATTTTCAATCTTTTGCTATTTTGATCAATTTTCATTTATTTTTTGAGTAAAATTCACATTAATTTGTGCCCTGAACTTTGATAATTTATTGATAAAATATGGTATCCGGACACCAGTCACGCTGATTGGCGGTTCTTAAAGTTGTCAAACTTTAAGAATGGACGGGTAGAACAAAAGGACTACTATCTTTTATTAATAAATTTCATTAATTACCTTAAGGCCTTATGTTTCCGATTAATTATATCCTTAACATTTTTGAACAAAGTTAACATGCTTGTTTCCCAAAGGAGACCTTGTTGATTAAATTCAAACTTGTTAAAAGATAAATGTAAATATTGATATGTGATAACATGCTTGTTTCCCAAAGGAGACCTTGTTGTTGACTAAATATTTACATTCATGGGGTAATAATTGAACTAAACTTTTGGTCATTTTAAATACTGTGAACCATCCCAAAGGAAGGCGGGTGTTTAAAGTGAATTGTTTATATTCTTTATTACCGGGGAACAAGTACCTTAAACTTTAGGACACTTTTTATACTTGATCCGGCCCAAAGGAAGGCAAGTATTTAAAGTGTGTTGTTTAAACTACTTGTTTACCCTAAGATAAATCAAATTATGAGTCAATTCGCAATCCAAAGATTAGTCTTGATGTCATATTGATTATCTTTTATTTTGATGGAATTCATTTGATATAATTAATCATTATGTAGATTCTTATACATGTTTTGTTTCATTCTTTTGTTCTCTTCAATCAGATTTGATCAGTGCTTCTTACATTACTCTTTGCCTTAAACTCAATTCCTTTGCTAACTGGGACAAATTTTAAAACTTGGAAAAACAAGATTATTATGGTCTTAGGCTGTTTGGACCTTGACCTCGCATTAAGAGAACAAGCTCCTGCCCCTCTAACTGATAAAAGCACTGCGGAAGACCGCTTGAGTTCAGAGAGGTGGAAGCGTTCTAATCGCGTCAGCCTAAGCATAATTAAGAATGCGATCCGGAGACATTTACGAACGGTGTCTCCGAGGATGTTGGTGCAAAAGGTTTCCTAGATGCCCTAGAACAACGCTTTGCAAAAAGCGATAAATCGGAAATAAGTGCTACCTTGAGGAAGCTTGTTTCCATGAGGTATAAGGGCACCGGAAACCTAAGGGAATACATAATGGAAATGTTTCATCTATCAACGAAATTAAAAGCACTCAAGTTGGACTTGTCGGAAGACTTGCTTGTGCATTTGGCTTTAATTTCTCTTCCTTCACAATTTGGTCATTTTGAAACGACCTATAATTGTCAAAAGGACAAGTGGAATATTAATGAATTAATTTCACATGTCACGGAGGAAGAAGATAGGTTGAAACACACCAAACCCGAAAGTGCACATTATGCATCTACCTCTTCTCGTGGGATTAAGAGAAAAGGTAAGGAGATTGCGGTTGCATCAAAGAAGCCTAAAGGATCATCAAATGATCAAAAGGTGAAAAAGTGCTTCTTTTGCAAGGACCCCACTCACATGAAGCCCGACTGCCCTAAGTATCGCCAATGGCGAATTAAGAAAGGTATGTCATTTAGCTTTGTTTGTACTGAAGCTAATTTAGTTTCAATTCCTTCGTATACATGGTGGTTAGACTCCGGTGCAACTACTCACATAAGTTCATGTATGCAGGGTTGCCTGAACTACCGAACGCCCAATGAAGGTGAAAGATTCATCTACATGGGAGCTGGAAAGCCGGTAGAGGTTGAGGGCATAGGGACTTTTAGATTATCTCTTAGTACCGGATATTATTTAGTTTTGAATAATGTATTTATTATTCCATCCTTTAGACGGAATTTGATTTCCGTCACTACATTAGATCGGGAAGGTTATTCCTGTATCTTCGGTAATAATAAATGCAATTTATATTTTAATTCAAAGCTTTTTGGTACTAGTTCTTTGTCTTACATTGATAATCTATATTTACTTGACACAGTCAATTCATTAAATGAGTCCCACAATAATGAAACTAACTCTCGAGGCATAAAAGCGAAAGTTTTCAAGTAAAAACTCTTATACCTTGTGGCATAGGCGTTTGGGTCATATCTCCAAAAGGAGAATTGACAAGCTTGTGTCCGAGGGAATATTACATAAGCTTGATACTCCGGAAAATAACTTTTTGTATTGAATGCCTTAAAGGAAAATTCACGAATAGTACAAACAAAAATGAATCCTTGAGAGCTACAAAAGTCTTAGAACTAATTCATACGGACATATGTGGACCGTTCCCTACCCCTTCATGGAACGGACAAACATATTTTATTACGTTCATAGATGACTTCTCTCGTTATGGATACATTTATTTACTTCATGAAAAGTCTCAATCATTGGACGTTTTCAAGTCTTTTAAAGCCGAAGTTGAAAATCAACTTGAAAAGACTATTAAGAACGTTAGATCCGATCGTGGTGGTGAATACTACGGTAGGAATGACGGTTCGGGAGAACAACGTCCGGGTCCTTTTGCTCGCTATTTGGAAGAGTGTGGGATTGTCCCTCACTATACCATGCCGGGGACACCTAGCATGAATGGTGTAGCCGAGAGACGTAATAGAACCCTTAAGGATATGGTAAGAAGTATGGTTTCTTGTACTTCTTTACCTCACTCATTATGGGGTGATGCTTTGAAAACCGCAACCTACCTACTTAATAGAGCTCCTTCAAAAGCTACTAACAAAACCCCTTATGAATTATGGACCAGGAAAGAAACCGTCCCTAAATCATCTTCATGTTTGGGGTTGTCCAGCCGAAGCTAGGCCTTATAAACCTAACGAAGGAAAGTTGGACGCTAAGACGGTTAGTAGTTATTTTGTAGGGTATTCTCAAAGATCTAGGGGATATAAATTCTATGACCCTAAAACTAGAACCTTTTTCGAGACGGGAAATGCTAGGTTCTTTGAGGATGTTGAATTTAGAGGGAAAATTTGAATAGTAATTTTGAATTTGAAGAAATGGAAGAGGAATTCGTTTCTATACCTCTTCCTATAGTTCCTATCGAAAATCAAGCAGTTGTGCCTGAAATTCGACAAGAACATATAATTCAAAATGACGTTAATTCTCCTATTAATGAACAACATGAAAATGTTGATGAGGAAATTCAACACCCTCAAAATCAAGAAGAACCGGTGCCCTTAAGAAGATCTAATAGAGCAAGAAGGAGTGCTATACCGGATTATTATGATGTGTATCTTGCCGAGAATGAGGAACCGTTAGGTTTAGTGGGAGATGAGCCAATCACCTTCCATGAAGCCATTAGTGGTCCAAATTCTCATAAGTGGATTGATGCCATAAATGAAGAGTTAAAATCCATGAATGATAATGACGTTTGGGATCTTGTCCCATTACCTAAAAATGTGAAACCCATCGGATGTAAATGGATCTTTAAGACCAAAAGGGATTCAAAAGGTAATGTGGAAAGACATAAGGCGCGTCTTGTCGCTAAAGGATTTACTCAAAAAGAAGGCATTGATTACAAAGAAACATTTTCACCGGTATCCTCTAAAAATGCCTTTAGAATCATTATGGCTTTAGTGGCACATTTTGACCTCGAGCTTCATCAAATGGATGTAAAGACAGCTTTTCTCAATGGTGACATTGAGGAAACTATCTATATGAAGAAACCAGATATGGTGACTGATTCGGATCAAACTAGTCAACTAGTTTGTAAACTCAAGAAATCCATTTATGGGCTTAAGCAAGCATCTCGTCAATGGTACTTAAAATTTAACCAAGTTATTCTTTCATTCGGTTTTGAGATGAATCTTGGTGAAGATTGTGTGTACCATAAGTTCGATGGGAGTAGATTTATAATTTTGGTCTTATATGTGGATGACATTTTACTTGCTAGTAATGATAAGGACCTTCTTAAGGAAACCAAGAAATTTCTCTCAAACAAATTTGAGATGAAAGATCTTGGAGAAGCTTCTTTTGTATTAGGCATTCAAATACATCGTGATCGCTCACGAGGTATGTTAGGATTATCACAAAAGAGCTATATAGAGAAGGTATTACAAAGGTTTAGCATGGAAAATTGCAAACCACATGACACCCCGGTCTCTAAGGGAGATAAGTTCAGTCTAAATCAATGTCCTAAAAATAATCTTGAAACCAAGTATATGGAAAATATCCCTTACGCATCGGCAGTAGGAAGCCTAATGTATGCACAAGTCTGTACTCGCCCAGATCTTGCCTTTATTGTTGGCATGCTTGGGCGATATCAATCTAATCCGGGAAGAGAACATTGGGTTGCAGCCAAAAGAGTGATGAGATACTTGCAAAACACGAAGAACTACATGCTTACATATACAAAGTCGGATCATCTTGAGATCATTGGTTTTTCCGATTCCGACTTTGCTGGATGCCAAGATAGTCGCAAATCGACATCAGGTTATGTCTTCACTTTGGCCGGTGGAGCGATATCTTGGAGAAGTGCCAAGCAAACATTAGTTACTACTTCCACCATGGAAGCCGAATTTGTTGCTTGCTATGAGGCATCCAATCAAGCTATATGGCTGCGTAAATTCATTGAAGGACTGCGGATTGTCAAAGGTGTTGAAAGACCAATTAAGTTATATTGTGACAATCGGGCCGCGGTATTGTACTCCAACAACAAAAAGAGTTCATCTAAATCTAAGCATATAGATATTAAGTTTCTTGTTGTAAGAGAGAGAGTACAAAATGAACAAATCGAAATAGAACTTATTGGTACAAACTCCATGTTAGCGGATCCATTTACTAAGGCATTATCTCCTTTAGTATTTCACGAGCATGTTGCTCATATGGGTGTAATGACTTTTGATAATGCTTAAATCAGTGGGAGTTCTTAAAGTTTCCTATTTCCTTGTGTTGTTTTATTTAAATTGATCTCATTTGGTTAAAGTAGGACTAGTTGGAGAATATATATATACGTTCTTCATATATATTCATTAATATTCCATGCTACATATCTATACTTAATCTATGTCATTTAGTTGGATATATATATGTGATTAATGTGGGTTTAGTTGCGAATCAATTACAACGAATGCCCCTTTAGTCCTTATACTTATATGACTAATGGACGGGATTGTTTTCGAATGACAACAAAGTGCACATAAGGGTTGTCATTTGTGTTATAAATATGATTGAAGGAATTTATTAAGTGAAGGTATATGTTATAATAATCCAAGTGGGAGATTGTAAGAACATGGATTAATATAACATATAAATACTTAATAATATAATGATCAATATTATAATATATGGTATAAAGTATAGAACTCAACATAATATGTAGAATTCCATAATATAAGTATACCATTAAATGATGGGCATAATGGTAATATCTTATATATCAATAGGTGTAGTCCCTAAATGAAGTGCCCCTTGGATTCCTATATAAAGGCTTATCCATCAAGCCTATGAATCTACTAGTTACATTATTCTCATTCAGTCCAAACTCTTCCTAAGTAGTTGAAGAACAAAGAGATTAAAGGGCACTCATCATTTAGAAGATCTACTCCTCCCTAAATCAAAGACTATCTTCTTACTTCATTCTTTATTCAAGAACAAGAACAAGATCAAACATGGAATCTCAAGGTATACGCTTCCGTCTTCGTCGTCTTCTTCTTCTTCTTCTCTTCTTAATCTAGTTATGAGTCGGTTCATGGTCATTGGATCGTTTAATGTTCCAACAAATTCTTCAGAGACTTGGTAAATAGCTATGAAAATTCTTTCTAAATATTAATGTTTGACATAATCAAAAACATGAATCATAGTCACTTAAGTCATCAAGATATAAGTGCATCTCTACTTATTGAGATCCTCTCATAGCAGCATTGCTCATGATCTCATGACTTCGGTTCATCTTCTCACATGTTACCACAACTCAACCATGTTAGATCTGCACTTCCTACTGTATCAAGTCATAATGAAGACAATGAAGACCATCAAGACCTTCTAGAAGCTTCTTCAAGCTCACGTGAAAGGTGAAGACTGCATGTGGACAAGTGGGACAAAGACCGCCAAAAGCTCATTAATGTAGCGCTATCAATGGCTACATTGAAGGGTATAAATAGAGGATCTCTTCCTCTAACAAATTCTTCAAAATACTCATTTTCCCAGTCAAAACCCTTTCCAAACACCCACACACACCTTCTTCCACACACACACACACACCTCCTTACCTTTGAACCCTGTTTCCCCTTCACTAAATTTCACCAACAAAAGCAACCCCTGTGTTAATTACAAACCCACCCTAAGATCGTACTTTAGGTGTAGAATAAGTTGTAATCACTCAAGATTGTACTTGAGTGTATTAGTTATTTGTTCAGACTGTACTTGTGTAAAGCACTTAAGACCTGCATTTAAGTGTATCCAGGTTGAGTACTAATTAGAAGAGGAAGTTCAAGGAACTTGCCTAAATCAATCATTTGTAATTTTTGTTGATTAAAGATTATAATAAAATTGATCTCTTGTCAAGTTTGACGGTTGAGGGTGGATGTAGGAGGAGGAACTTGAACCACTTTAAATTCTCTGTGTTATTACATTTTTGCAATCACATTCACACACTTGCATTATCTCCTTGTGTTTGTTGTCCTACCATTATTTCAAATCACTTTTATTCCGCTGCACAAATTAAATTATCATCTGACAGCTAAGCTAATACCATAGCTGTCTGATCATCTACATACCAAGCAAGGGCCTTTCACTAACAACTTTAAAAATAATTAATTAATTATTTTTATTAAATTACGATCATAAATGAGTTGATAGAAAAAAAAAAAGTAAAGTGGGACTATTTCTTGCAACTATTGTGATACTGCCATTGGGATTATAAGACTAATTTGTTATTACTTACTCCCTTTTCAACTAGAGATTTTTTATCCCAAAATACTTGCGGTTTTGCAGTTTTATAAAATGTTAACACACTTTGTTTAAACTGTCCATATTTATAATTAGATAGTTGTTAAGAATAATTTAATCGTTTAGATATTTGAAATATTTAAAAAATAATTTAATTTATTTGATATTGAAAGGCCCTTGCTTGGTATGTAGATGATCAGACAGCTATGGTATTAGCTTAGCTGTCAGATGATAATTTAATTTGTGCAGCGGAATAAAAGTGATTTGAAATAATGGTAGGACAACAAACACAAGGAGATAATGCAAGTGTGTGAATGTGATTGCAAAAATGTAATAACACAGAGAATTTAAAGTGGTTCAGAGTTCACTCCTCCTACATCCACCCTCACTGTCAAACTTGACAAGTGAGATCAATTTTATTATAATCTTTAATCAACAAAAATTACAAATGATTGATTTAGGCAAGTTCCTTGAACTTCCTCTTCCTAATTAGTACAGTCAACTAGGGATACACTTAAAGTACAGTCTTAAGTGCTTTTACAACTTGAAGTACAGTCTCAAGATTTTACAAAATAACTAATACACTCAAAGTACGCCTTGAGTGATTACAAACTTATTCTACACCTAAAGTACAGCCTTAGGTGGTTGGGGTTTGTGAATTAACACACTCGGGGTTGTTTTTGTTGGTGAAGAGGTTTAGGGTGAAGGTTTTGGTTTGGAACAGTGGTTTTAAAGGTAAGGATTGGTGTGTGTGTGTGTGGATTACGTAAGGTGTGTGTGGGTGTTTGGAAAGGGTTTTTGACTGGGAAAATGAGTATTTTTCAAATTTTGTTAGAGGAAGAGATCCTCTATTTATACCCTTCAATGTAGCCGTTGGAATATGACCGCTGCAGCCTACATTAATGAGCTTTGATCGTCTTTGTCCCACTTGTCCACATGCAGTCTTCATGAGCCGTCTTGAGCCGTGAGCTTGAACCGAGAGCTTCTAGAAGGTCTTCAGTGGTCTTCATTGGTCTTCATTGATGGACTTGATAGCCGTGAAGATGCAGGATCTAACATGGTTGAGTTTGTGGTAACATGGTGTGAGGCAGGAGATGGTCGTTCGAGGACCGAAGTCATAGCCGTCGATCATGGCAATGCTTAGCTATCGAGAGGATCTCTAATAAGGACTCGAGATGCACTTGATGATCTTGATGACTTAGAGAGTGACTATGATTCATGTTTTTGATTGATTGTAAACATTGTATAAGAAAGAATCATAGCCGTCCGACTCATAGTCACAAAGAGAAGAATTATGACAGATAACATCTTTTGATATAAACCCCGTTCTATATATATATTCCTTTATCAAAACCAACTAACTAAGACATTGATCAAAGTTAGGTCCTAACAATTTCCCCTTTTTGGTAAAGGAAGATTTATTTAGAACAAGTTTTCACAGCTTGATAAGAGAAATAATAAAAGAAGTAATCCAAGGAATCATATCAAAGTGTAGAGGTAATCAAACTGAGATTGAATACTTGGAATTAATCTCAAGATGAGAAGAGTTCACAAAATATTCTCATACAAACTGAGGCAAACAAAACAAATTGTTTTTTTTTTTAAAAAAAAAAATTGTTCCATAATAAATACAATTATTCATCAGCCAATTGATCATAGAATTCATCTCTTTCTTGTCCGGGCCGATAGAATCCGATTTCTTTCATCCTCTAACTCTCTTCTCATTTCAGCTCAACTCCTCTCGTAGAAGAACTCATTGTTCCACTCCCGTGACATCCTTTCATCATACTTGAAGAATTTGTCTTCCTTTGACTTCGCTGAGATCTTCTAAGGGGTATTTGATCATTTCGATTCTCATTGTGCCCCACAAATGTTTCTTCTTGTTCCCGGTCTTCTTGCTCGCATGGGCACACCGGACTGATCCGGTTGTGGCCGAACCGATGCTTCGAGCATGAGTGAATTGCCGAGGAGGATTGGAAACCGTAGGGGGTGGAAATATTGTTGGAGAGTCTTGATCGTGGCTTGAGGGAGCATCATTATCACTATCAATATCATAGCCGCGAGTCTCGATGAAAGATCAATAACAGCTTCCGCTCGCTTTGACCGATGCCTATGGAAGATCTCGAATTCTTTGATCTCAGTGAATAGAGACCAAGTTTTTGAAATGAGAGTTTTCATTGGGTGAGGTGAAGTTAATAGGATCTACAGTGATGAAGGGTGAGAGGTATGGCTCAATTCCCGGATTAAGAGTTGGGGAAAAGATGTTGACAGCTTTGCTTAATAGAAGCATAATGGCACACTTTTGTTCAAACAAAGGAAAGGAAAAGTGTTTTTGCAAGGTCAATGCACAGGGAGAAGACTAAACCCTTTGGCATATACAAGCAAGAATTGAGTGATGGAGAGATGAGTTGGTCAAAAGAATTTCCCAATCAAGAAGAGTATCGGGAGTGATGAACTTTGGGAAGGATGGGATTTGATGAACAAAGTTGGAGGTGGATGAGGTTCTTGATACCGCCATTTTTCATAGGCAAAGAACACTAACCCCGCTGTGTTTCTTGCTACAACAATCAAGCCATTCCTTGACAGCTCCTTAATTTTGGATAGATGAAGGGATTTGCAATTTCGGGATGTGAGTTACATGGGGTAACCTTGTCCTTGCCGCTTTGATGGAAGACATAGAGAAATCAATTCCACAGCCTAAGCATCCAAGGTTCCCTTTGGGAAGGAAGGATTGATTTGGATTTGGAGGAATAGAATGACTTGGAGAACCGTGAGGACCGTTAGGAATGGGATCACCGTCGATATGTCTTGACCTTGTCCAAACAAGATTGGACTTTGTGGAGAGGCTTCAAAAGGTTCATTTTCAGGAATTGGAGAAGGTGGCTTGGAAGGTGGAGAGGATTGGGTTGAAACAGCTTGGGATTGGCTCGCAGGTTTGGCCAAGACTTTGATTTAGAGACCTGAAGTGAATTGAGATTTGAGGAGATTCAAGGCCGCCCTTACTTCACTTTTTGCCAACCTTTTCTCAAGGATAGCTATCATAGCTTCCTCATTTTCCCGAGTTCCATCAAGCTCAAGACCTTTGCAAGCATTCACAATTGAGTCTCCTTTGAGACCGTAATGGGATTAATCTCAACTCCAACCTTCTTGAGTTTTTGAATGACCTTAGAAGTATCATCAAGATTCCCCTTTCGCCAACAAGCTTGGGGCAGGATCATTCACAAGTTCAGCCTCGTGAATGGAAGGGAAGGGATGGCTATCAACATTCATAGCCGTCACCTTGGGGTTTCTAGATGACTCACCCGGTCCACTTCTTTTCTCGCATTAACCTAAGCCCGAGTTCATCTAGGGCCACTACGCATTCTTCCTCACTCGTAAAGTCCTTAAGATAAAAGAACAAATTTTTCAAGATCTCTGGGTTCCCATCCAACTCAATAGCCTCAATTGCTCTCATGATTTTAGCTAACTCGTTGAGGTTGGGTAGAGGGGATATTCTCATCGTTGTTCCCCTTAAAGGTTGCTTATCTAAGGGTTCTTTGAGATTGAGGATAGCTTCAATGGCCGATTGATGTCCCGAGCCGGGTGTGGATTTTGGGGAAATGGAAGGGGTAGATATTTTGGTTTTCTTTGATTTGGGGGCTTTCTTTCAATTTTTCTTTTCTTTGGTAATGATCTAGAAGGAATGGTTAAGGAAGATTGTACCTTTGATCTCGGTAGCCGTCTGACCGAGGGGATAGCCGTCTCGATGTTGCTTTCCTTTGTGAAGGGTTTTGGATAGGGCAAGGGCTGCCCGAAGCTCTTGAGAATCTATGTTAGCATCACCAAAGATCATCTTGATTCATAGTGTCAACCTCATGGCCATCAACATCACCTCTTTCTTCAAGATTCATAGCATGGCCGTCAGAGATGGTTCCTTCACCGTCGCCTATCGATCATCCTTGCTTTTGCTCTTTTTGCTAGGAGATACCACAGCTTCTTGAGCACTCCAGCCTTTCTTGACATTGGTTTTTACTCCTCTTTTCATTCTCCTACTAGTAGCCAAAGCTATCAAATCTTTCCAATGATTAAGCTTTATTCTTGTTTCTTCAAGCATTTTCTCTTGGGCTTCTTTGAAACTCTCAAGGCTCATATCCCCACCTTCATAACAATTCCTTCTTTTGTTTCAATGAAAAGGTTCTTTCATTGAAGCATCTTGTTTCGATGCCTTTACCTGTCTTCACCATTTCTTGGATAGAGCAGTTTGAGCTTTGGAATTAGGACTTCAAGGATTCCACTCATGAATCTGAAGTTGTTCATTCTTCCACCTTGCTTCTTGAATTTGAGAGTAGAGGATGAGACAAAGAAGTTGGAAATTATGGAGAAGGACAATGCACCAATTTGTATCCTTGGTCATCAGCCGAGCATCTCGCTTCCACTCATTTGATCCCATTTGGTCAAATGAGGATTGTTTGCCATCAATGGCTTTGTTGACCACATCCATCAATGTTGACTTGAAGATATCATCTTTGTTCTTCACCATAGCTTTGTCTTGAACAAACTTTGAAGTCGCTACTTTAAGACCAAGAAATTTTTCATAAACAAGTTTTTTAATCTTTCTCGATCCTCTATCCCATATATTTTTCACAAGATCTTCTTTATTTGGGATTCCATAGACCTCACTAACCATATCTTGAGTGATAGTTATCTCTACATTTTCTATGGTGGCGCTTATTGAATTATCTTCATTGTTTCTTCTTCCTACCAAATAAATTTCTCTCGCAGAGTTCTTCATAAATTGGGGTTTAGCTCCCATAAAATCAAGTAGTTCATTTACCTCAAGCAAGCTTCTTGATGAGGATTCCAACTTCAGCAGTCATAGAAGTTGGGTTTGATGAAGTAGCCATGAGCATCCGGGTACATTGCTTTAGGGTCTCGCCATTGATGCTTTGAAAAGAATTAGGGTTGGAGAAATACGATGGTAGATTGGAGAGGGAAAGAGAAGAAATTTAAACCGAGGGTTAAGGAAAAAGGAATTTTGGTGATTGCGAAAGAGAGAGAGAGACAAATGATGAGTGGTACGTGGGCTTTAATGAGCATTGGGGTTACAAAGTTAAGTAACCTGTTCATATGAACAAAGGGTTTTTACCCTTCCCCATGTTGAGACATTTATTCCCACAAAACACAAGAAGAACATTCTCCTTTTCAAGGAGATTTGCAAAGTGGAAGAGGCGGCGAAGGAAGTGACAATTGTGAGCAATTAACTCGATCAAATCACTTAAAGTATGCTTTAACCTAGCCGTTGAAAGAAATCTCCGACAGCTTAAGCTAGTTTGAATGATGATTGCCGTCCGAGATAGCTAGGTGAAAATTTGCCTATAAAACAATGAAAACTTCAGAGGAAAATTACTCGCATTGATTTACAAACAAAAATGGGAAGATTTTCTTCAAAGTTTAATCCAAAGGTTATGGCTCGCATGTGCCTAAGCAATTGGTCTTTGGGAAAATGGTGAGGATGATTTGATGAGTGATGAGATGGAGATAGATAGAGAGGCTTTCAACATTGTTGAAAGTTTAGAGAGAGTGAATGATAAGGGAAAGAAAAAGAGAGTGAGGGTTGATGAAGATATAGAAATGAAGGAGGTAGCCGTCAGTGGAAAAGATTGACAAAGAAGGAGGGAGAAGGAATAAGACTGCTTGGGAAGACAATCAAAGTTGATCAAGGAGAGTCAAGTAAGGGAAGGAGTAAGGTAGAAAGGGTATACACACCGGGGAGTTGGTGAAGCAGACAGAGCTCGACATGCCTAAGGAGAGAAGCTTAGCCGTCGTAAAGAAGGTTGAGCAAGATAAGCTTTATACACCTCGCGAGCAGGATTCTCTTTCTCCAGAGTTGGTTTGTTGGAAGGTAGAGGAGATAACTTTGCAGAGTGCATATATCTCCTTCTTCAACCATCTCATACCCGTTCAACCAGGTTGTAGGTTGCTTCGCCCCGCAAGAGCACCTACCTGTGGAGAGGGTGGAGTCAAATGTTGGTCAACCATTTGCAATCACAGTGGAATGGTTCTTTTTCAGAGAATTTAGCTTTGTTACTCCAATGGAGGGATTGCTTCAGCCATATGATCCAGCTTGAAGAGTGGTGGCCTAGAAGAGCAAGTCCTTCTCTCCAATATTCACTACTTCCATTGATCCTTTCTTGGAGAGGCATCCAAAGGTGGTTGCAGAGGTACCAACAAACCTTGCAATCAACTCAGAGGCTAGAATTGAAGGAATGAGCGCCGGTGGAGGGTTCTGGGAGACTGTGACATTTCCAAAGAATGTCTCGACAAAGAGGAGAAGGATTGAAGAGAAAAGAGTGGATCTCGAGATTTGTTTGGTTTGGAAGAAGTTTTTGTTGGGTAAGTTGAGATGAGAGAGAAGAATTTGATGGGTTGTTTGAATGTTTTTGTTGTAAGTTTTTGTTGTTTTTGGTTTTCAAGGCTTTTGGAATGATAGTCACAAGGATGGCTTGTTAGGAATGTGTAAGATGTAATAGCTATCGTGCAACATTGTGATAGCATTACTCGTTTGTAATCCTCTTTTATTTGAAAAGAACACCCCTTTTATTTTGGCATATTAATCATCCCAAGCATGGCTCTCAATAGTTCAAATCTTTTTTCATCCATGGCTTTTGTGAGAATATCGTAGACATTGTTCTCAAGGCAAACTTTTGCAAGGTTGATATTCCCTTTTTCAACATGATCTCCGATGAAATGATGCCTCGACTTCAATGTGCTTGGTTTTTGAATGTTGGACAGGATTTTCGTCATAGCAATGGTACTTGAGTTGTCACGTAAGATGGGAATGTTTGATAATTCAATTCCAAAGTCTTGAAGTTGACTTTTAAGGTAGAGAATTTGTGAACAACACAAGCCTCGCAAAGAATGTACTCAAATTTCGCAGCTTGAGGTTGCAACCGAGGTTTGCTTTTTGCTTGACCATGAGATAATCCTTGATCCAACAAACCGGCATCCACCACTAGTGGATTTTCTATCTAGATTGCACCCCGCATAGTCGTAGTCGTTGAATCCAACTAGAGAGAATGGGGATTCAAAGTGGGATACCATAGGCCAAAATCGTGGGTTCCTTTGATATATCTCAAAATTCTCTTGACCGAGAGATGAGATTCTTTGGGATTGGCTTGAAACCTAGCACATAGACATACACTAAACATTATGTCCGGGTCTTGAAGCCGTCGATATAGGAGAGATCCTATGTAGCTTCGTAAAGTGTTGGATTTACACTTTGTCCATCTTGATCAAGCATGAAGCTTGGTTGTGGTTGACAAGGGAGTTTTAGCAGGGGATGCAGTTTGCATGTCAAACGTTTTGATCATTTCCCTTGAGTATTTGGCTTGGTTGATGAAGATTCCTTCCTTCATTTGCTTGACTTGAAGGCCTAGGAAGAATGTGAGCTCACCAATCATGCTCATCTCAAACCGATCCTTCATGATATCTCCAAATTCGGGCACAAGTTCTCATTTGATGAGCCAAAGATTATGTCATCAACATAGACTTGGATGAGCAACCGATCATCTCCATATTTTTTGATAAACAAGGTGTTATCAATATGTCCTTTGGTGAATCCTTTTCCAAGAAGATATCTAGATAGTGGTGTCATACCAAGCTCTAGGTGCTTGTTTAAGCCCATACAATGCTTTGTTCGCTTGAATACATGATCGTGGAATTTTGGATGCTCAAAACCAGGGGGTTGAGATACAAACACTTTTTCATTTAGAACTCCATTTAGAAATGCACTCTTGACATCCATCTCGAAAACTTTCATCTTCTTGAATGAAGCATAGGCAAGAAATAGCCTTATAGCTTCAAGTCTTGCAACAGTGCAAAGGTCTCATCATAGTCAATGCCTTCTTCTTGTCTATAACCTTGAGCAACCGCCCGGCCTTGTTTCTTATTACAATACCTTCTTCATTCATCTTGTTTCTAAAGACCCATCTTGTTCCAATCACAGCTTGATTTCTTGGTTTAGGAACAAGTTGCCATACTTTGTTTCTTTCAAACCGCTCCAGCTTCTTCTTCCATGGCTTCAATCCGCCAAGATCTTGGAGTGCTTCATTTATCTTCTTTGGTTCCACTTGGGATATGAATGCACTCATGAGAAAGGGGATGTTGTCTGAACTGGGTTTTATCAATCAAGGCCGATGTAAAGATCTTTATTGGGTGGAATGATATGGGTAATTGTGGTTTCATCATTGGTTTTGAGAGGTGAAGGAGGATTATTGGATGAAGATGGAAGGAGGTTAGAAGATAGATTAGATGAGGAATTGGGATGGTCACGCCTAAGGGTTGGCCGTCGCCTAAGGGTCGGTCAGTCGCCTAAGTGAGGATTTTGAGGAAGATCACCAAGGGATGACTATTTATTTGAATATTTTCTTCCTCATCCATTGGATTGAAGGTGGGAGAGATTTCGTTGACTTTGTTGGCTTGATTGGTTGTTGATGAGAGTGGGATGGTTGATGGCCGTCCTGGGCATAGGATGGCCGTCGATGAATTTCTTGGAACCATGTATGGAAGGTTTGATGAATCTTGTTCATGACTCGAGAATAGTTGAATCAAGAATGGGGGATGATTCAGTGGAGATTATCTAGATTTCCCAATCCTTCATCAAAATCACATAATTCAGCTTATACTTTGATCATTGTTTTCATCAAAGTCAACATGAATAGATTCTTCCACAACAAGTCTTCTTTGTTGTACACTCTATAAGCTTTGCTTGTGTTAGAGTATCCAAGAAAAATTCCTTCATCACTTTTGGAGTCAAATTTGTCCAAATTGTTCTTGCCATTGTTGTGGATGAAGCATCTACTTCCAAAGCCGTGAAAGTAGGAAATGGTAGGGACTTTGTTGTTCCATAATTCATATGGAGTCTTCTTGTGAAATTTGTTGATCGTGGTTTTGTTTTGAACATACACAAAGCAGTTGGTAATGCCTTCACCCCAAAAATATTTTGGGAGATTATGTTCGACAAAGATTGTTCTTGCCGCCTCACGCATTGTTCTCGTTTTTCCTTTCGCAACACCATTTTGCCGTGGAGTTCTTGGGGCTGAAAAATTGTGATCTATGCCTTTTGAATCACAATATTCTTCTACTCCAGTTGTTCTCAAATTCCTTTCCATGGTCGATCTGATCTTGATGATGGATGTCCCTTTTGATTTTGAATTTTGTTGAATAGCTTTATCGACACTAAGGGTGTCACTTTTGGATTCAAGAAGAATGATCCAAGTGAATCTTGTGAAATCATCAACAACAACTAGGGAGTATCTTTTTCCTCCTAAAGATCTAGTTCTTATGGGTCCAAAAAGATCCATATGAAGCAGTTCAATAGGTCTTGAGGTGTCCAACTTGATCTTGGGTTTGAATGAGGATTTCTTTTGCTTCCCACATTGGCATGCTTTGCACGCTTATCCTTTTTGAATGGGATCTTTGGTAGACCTCTCGACAAGATTGGAATTTGCAAGCTTGGAAATGGTTTTGTGATTGAGGTGAGCCAATCTCTTGTGCCATAGCCATGACATATCGATTGATTGAAAGACGTAAGGCAAATGAGCAGCTGAAGTTTCCACAATCTCTAAGCTCAAGCAATAGAGATTTCCTTTTCTTGATCCAGCTTAGGATGACTTTATTGTTTTTATCTTTAACAAAGGCATTTGTCTTTAGTACAAACAACATGATATCCCTTGTCACGATTTGACTAATGCCGATCAAATTGTGTTTGAGACCTTCCACATAGGATACATTTGTAAAAATGATATCTTTTGTAACAAGATTTCCCGATCCTTTGACCTTAGCTTGGGAATTGTCACCAAAGGTTACATTTGGACCATTTTTAGGGGAATATTGTTGCAACCAATCTTTATTGAAGGTCATATGTCTACTACAACCACTATCTAAGTACCGTAGACCTTTCCCGGATACCCGCAAAACAGAAAATAAGATTTATGGTACCCTTTTTATTCTTTTTGGGTCCAAAGGATTAGTTTTTCTTGGAGCCCTAACATTGTTCATTGATCCCTTATTGAAGAACTGGTTTAGGGTATGGTAATATGACATGATTTGCATCATGTAAGGTGTAAGAACAAGTGGATTGGGAAGGATTGAAGTAGTGGTTTGGGTTGTCAGATTGGGGTTGAAACCGAAAATTGTTTGAATGGGATGACCTTGGAGAGTCATTTTGATGAGCATGGCTTCTTCCATTTGAATACCGCCATTGAGGTTTTTGTTTTTTGGTGTATTTATGCTTGTTGTAGAATCTTTGTTGCCTTGGGGTTCTTTGTTGTTTGGAGGAATTTGGCCGTCTCTGTCATGCCTTGGCCGCCCGTCAACCTCGTCGTCCGACAGGCTCGACCGACTAGCACCTTTTTGCAGCCTTGACTTCTTCCTTTATATTGGCCCCTTTTGAACCCAAATAAACTTGCTTCCTTGAACTTTATTTGGTCCTTCCTTTGATTGACTAGGGCCACCCAAGATTTCCTTTTCTTTTCCTTTGGTTTGAATGGGATAGGTTTGAGTTTGATAGCCGCGTAGCTCAGGTTTTCTAGAACCATTTTTTCAATGGCCCTTTCACCAAAGTGGGAGGAGTGTACACTTTTTGTGTAGGATCATCACTCCAATCCCCGTTTTGTCACTTGGACGCCTTTGGGTGTAGGTGAAAAGAGATAATGCTTTGCTTGACATGTTCCATGAATCTATTTTCTTTTTAAGAGCATCATTTTCTTTTTCAAGATTAATGAAGTTTTTGACAATTTTCATGATTATTAGATGTCTCACTGCCGATCCATGTTTTGTTTTTCAAGCATGATGCATTGATCTCTTAGCCCTTCGCATGCTTTTTCAAGCTCGTAAATGGTTTTTGTGAGGTTGTCAATGGTTGAGGATTGGGAAAGGTTCTCATTGACCAATGAAGCAAAGCTAGTTTTTTGTTTTTTGGTTTGAATTAACAGAGTGCAAACTAATTGTTTAAAACCATCAATATTTAAAGAGTTAAAATCATGTACCTCTTTTAGTTCATCGCCAGCAAGAAGTGCTTCCATCTCTTCCTCATTGTTAGATTCTTCATCATCTTCACCATAAGGCATATCATGGCTTCTTCTCCTTCAATTTCGTAGTCATCACTTGACATATACTCTTCATCACCGAATTTTGATGAGTCAGCAATCATGACTTGCTCTTTGTTTTTGTCATGTTTATTTTTGGAGCAATTGTAGCAGCTTGCACTTAGAGCCGTGAATGATCTCTTTTGAGTATGTCATCTTTCTTAGCCGTCCGATTGTCCCTAGGTTTCCTTGGTTCAGGCAATCAGATGAGTAATGTCCTTGCTTTCCACAATTGAAGCAATCAATTGTCTTCTTGTAGCCGTCTTGTTGGGCATTAGAGGTGGAGGGATTGAATTTCTTGTCAAAAGACTTCTTTTGAAATTTCATGGCATTTCTCGGGATGTACCTATGGAAATGAGGCTTGGAATGTCTTCTTGGGAGATCCGTTTGCCGACGCATTTGAGCCGATGTTTATCTTTTGAAGAGCATTGTTGACAATGGTCTCAATGTCATGGTGAGTGATTGGCTTGTTGACGTGTTCTTGTGCGCTTAAAGCTAAGGTTTGTGAAATGGAGGGACCGATGGAATTTTTATCATACCTTCCAGCTCATAAGCTTCAAGCTTTCCAAAATATTGCTCAACCGTCATGGTGCTCCATCTCGTATCCTTCTCTAATAGGTAATGCTACCTTCTCATATTCTTGAGGGAGATTTGAGTAAATCTTGAGGCGTAGATCTTGTTGTTCAAATGTTTTTCCATGATCGCACTGATCTAACAAGGTTCTCAAACCTTGGCCGAGCAAAGACTCACCTTTTCTCCGTGGTAGAACTTGAAATTGTCTAATTGCCTAAGCAAGTTGTACAAGTTTTGTGTCCTAACACCGGAGTGTTTAGTGAACTTGGTTTGAATAAGAGCCCATGCAGCTTCCGGCATTTGGTTCCTTAGCAATTTCTTGGGCTAGAGAGTCATTTACACTCTTTTGAAGAATGTTCTTGACTTTCAAGTTTGCACTTACCAATTGCTTTTCAGCCTTGAGACCAAGTTTCGGGGATTTGATTTTACTTGGTCCTCCATCAAGATGCACTGAGTTGGGTATGACACTTCATTTTCTAGAACATACCAGCCTAAATGCCGTTTGCATCAAGATAAGTTTTTATCTTTGATGCATAGATCTCAAAGGATCCACAGGCCATCAATGTGTGGGATGTCTTTCTCATTATTTCTTCTTGGTTGAGGCATGGTGGGTTTGAAGAGAATCCTTCACAAGTTGTTAGACTTTTTAAGTGTGAAGACAAGCTCGATACCAATTGAAAGGCCCTTGCTTGGTATGTAGATGATCGTACGGCTATGGTATTAGCTTAGCCGTCGATGATAATTTAATTTGTGCAATGGAATAAAAGTGATTTGAAATAATGGTAGGACAACAAACACAAGGAGATAATGCAAGTGTGTGAATGTGATTGCAAAAATGTAATAACACAGAGAATTTAAAGTGGTTCAGAGTTCACTCCTCCTACATCCACCCTCACTCACTACAAAAAAAGTCATTATTAGGGACTGAATTTTTTAGGTCGGAAAAATTCTCTAGTCCCTATTATTCACTTAATAAGTCAGCTATACCCAATGAAATTGATAGGACGGCAAATAGCGGGTCTTTAAACTTTGATTAGCGCGGCCTTGGAGTAAATGAAATTAAAAAAAGAAAAAAAGAAAAGAAAAACCCCCAAAACCCTCCTCTTCGCCCACTACCTCTCCCGCACCTTCCCTCTACACCCCTCTAATCTTTCATCCGCCATCGTTTCATCCGCCATCGTTCTTGCAAATTGGTTCCGTTCTTGTAAATCGGTTTCATCCGCCATCGTTATATTTTTCATCCGCCGTTCTCCGGAATCGTTGTGGTTCCGATCGATTTCATCGCCGTTCTCTGCAATCCGCCGTTCTATCTGCAATCGTTGTTGGTTCCGTTCGCAATCGTCAAGGTACTTTCTCTCTCTAATTTTTTGTTTTTTTTTTATTTTGTTTTGTAAATGTCCGGAATAAAAGTAGAGTAGTGGAAAATCAATTGTCCAGTTTTTTTCTATGAAACTTGAACTTCCTTTTTCTAGTTATATTCAGATCCCGGGCCTTTTTTGTTGTTTAATTTTTTGTTAACAATCGCATCTTTCCCCTAATATAAATCCCTATGAGCTTTTACAGAGAGCCAGTTTTTGTGAATGAATTTGTTTCCTTGCTATCAAGAAGTATATATCATGGGAATATGTTTCTATTCTATGTGACTGTCTATGTGACTGAAAGTGGATTTTCTTGGTTGCTGAAAAATCAGTAAAGCGTGTGCTATGTAGAATAGAAGCAATTGAAAAACAACCAATCAAAGAGATATATCATTTTTGCTAAAGGAAAACCTTTCTATGCATTGTAGTTTACATTTAATGAGTTTCTCTCAGTTAGCTCTACTTGGTTTTTGCAATGGGTTTATCATGATTACTTCTATTATACTGAAAGATTCATATCCTTTGTCTTATGTAGAAAGTAAAATGTGTAGGATTCGTTACATGAATTAGTTGTGAATGTTTTGTTATGTTTTCCAGTGTAGCACACTTTCTCCAATCCTTCTAGAATCTGATGGTACTCTTCACATTTTTGACTTCGAATGTGACTTGTGTGTTCATTTTATCCAAAGATTCGATTTCCTTAGACCTAAAAATCTGTTGGCTCGCCCGTTGTTTAGGTCCCCTTGGCATCTATGTAGGTTGTTATAAAAGCTTCCTGAGTGATTGAGCCGCTTCTTCGCTAATTTAATATTTGTTGCTTCCACTTGAGTCTTATTCTATAAACCATCATAATTCTTTAAAGTTCACTTAATTAAAAGCATATGAAACCGTAAAATTAGTGTAATTGCTTGCCAAGTCACCGTATATTTTCTTTAAAAAAATGGCATAAAATCCATCATGTTTGATAGCATATTCCGGGTATTATTTATCCAAGAGTGGAAGTCTATTTACTTTTCATATAGAAAGATTTATATATTTTCTTGTTTTTGAGTTTGTGTTGATTTGGAAATCATCAGCCTTTAGATTATTAGGTTTCCATTCAAAGTATGTTTTGCGTAGGCATGTTATATACTAAGAAAGTACTTGATTTACTTATAATTTTCTAAGTGGTTAATATTATGTGTTTGTATATGTTAACAGTTCATTAAAGTAGTTATGGATAAGACTTGGATTGCATTACGAAATCGGACTTCAAAGTCATATAAAGATGGGGTTGATGCTTTCCTAAGCTTTGCGTTTAGGGAGAAAGATACCGCGAGAGACGTGATTTACTGTCCGTGTAGCAAGTGTCGGAATCGTTATTACCGAAACCTTGAGATGGTAAAGATACATATAGAGATGCACGGCTTTGATAAACATTACACAAATTGGGATCATCATGGGGAGAACTTTTCACATGAATTGAATAGAAATTCTCATATTTCAGAGGAGGACATGTTAGATGCTGCTACAAGAGTTGAGGTTGTTGATGTAACCTCCAATATGGTATCGTTAGTCCAAGAGGGGATGGGGGTTCCACCAATATCTGATCAACAACAAACATATGATGAACCCATAAATAATGTTGATGATGCTTTTGAAGATGGTTTTGATGATGTTATGGGGTCCAATGAAAATGCTAGAAAGTTTTATAGACGCTTAAAGGATGCCGAGAGCGAGTTGTATGAAAATTGTCCTCAAGGAGTAACAGAACTCTCTTTTGTTGTCGAGCTCTTGAATATAAAGCAGGTCAATAATATGACAAATAAAGCTATCACGCAAATCTTGAAGTTCTTAAGAAAGATTTTCCCTTTAGCAAAAATTCCAAAATCTTATTATTTGGCTAATAAGCTAACTTCAGACTTGGGGTTCAAGTATGAGACTTGGGATGCATGTCCAAATAGCTGTATGCTATTTCGTAATGATGCAGAAAATCTAGAAATTTGTGAAATTTGCGGTGCATCTAGATATAAGAGCAGTATTGAAATTCAAAGTGGAATTGGGGGCGAAAATCAAGGTACAAGTGATGGTGCACCGGTTAAAAGAGTAGCTGAAAAACAAGTTAGGTATTGGCCTTTAAAGCCAAGATTGCAAAGACTCTTTTGGTGCTCTCGTACAGCTCCACTTATGAAATGGCATAAGGAAGAACGGATCGAGGACGGTGTGATGAGGCATCCAGCAGACTCTGTTGCCTGGAAAAGATTTGATCAACGTTACCCATCTTTTGCTAGTGAAAGTCGAAACATTAGGCTTGGACTAGCAACTGATGGTTTTAATCCTTTTGCAAATATGAGTGTCTCTCATAGTACTTGGCCTATTGTTGTCATACCTTATAACTTGCCCCCATGGTTATGTATGAAAGAGTCAAACTTCATCTTGTCTGTGCTCATTGATGGACCGAAAGGGCCTTTGGATAATATTGATGTCTATCTCCAGCCACTCATAGAGGAGTTGAAAGAATTATGGGAGACTGGGGTATCTACATATGATGTATCTACCAAAGAATTCTTCCAAATGAAAGCATCCTTGTTGTGGACAATTAATGATTTCCCTGCATATGCTAACTTATCTGGTTGGAGTACGAAGGGAGAATTTGCATGTCCTGTTTGCAACATAGATAATCAGGCAACAAAATTGAGTAATTGTCGTAAATTTTGCTATTGGGGTCATCGCAGGTTTTTACCTACACGCCACCGGTTTAGGAATCAAAAAATAGCTTTTGATGGCAAAGTTAATACTAGGCCAGCCCCTCGTAAGCTCACAGGATCCGAGTTATTACAACAATTAAATGACTATGACATTGAAACTGTGTACAAGAAAGAAGATGTGCCTTAAAGAGAAATAGGGAACAAAGAGAGAAGGGGGCTGATAAAATACATAACTGGAAGAAGAAAAGCATCTTTTGGGAATTGCCATATTGGGAGCACAATGCAATTCGCCATAATCTTGATGTTATGCATATTGAGAAAAATGTATGTGATAATGTCTTGTTTACATTGCTTGGTGTTAAGGGAGAACAAAGGACCACGCGAAAGCCAGAAAGACCTAAGAGACATGAATATTAGGCATGAGTTACATCCTCATCCTCGAGGGGCAAATATAGACTATATACCGGCCAGAGTTTACAATGACTAACATAGAGAAGGAAATATTCTTAAAAGTGTTACGAGATGTTAGAGTCCCCGATGGTTACTCGTCTAATATTTCACGATGTGTGCATGTTAAAGAAAGAATTATTTGGGGACTTAAGAGCCATGACAATCATATTTTAATGCAACAATTACTTCCCATAGCTGCAAGAAGAGTTCTACCAAAGCACATTGTACAAGCATTGATTGCGTTGAGTAATTGTTTTGCAGTGTTATGCTCAAGTGTGAATACTTTGGCTGATTTAGATAAATTTGAAGATCGCATGGCTCTTACTCTCTGTAGTCTTGAAAAGATATTTCCCCCAAGTTTCTTTGATGTCATGGAGCATTTGCCTATACATTTGGCAAATGAGCTTTATTTGGCAGGGGCAGTAATTTATCGTTGGATGTACCCAATGGAAAGATATCTCCACACACTTAAGCTCTATATGCGTAATCGAGCTCGGCCTGAGGCGTCAATTGCTAAAAATGTCCTTTTACAGGAATGCATGACTTTCTGTACAAGGTATATTGATGATAATGTGGAAACAAGGTCCAATCGGGTTGCAAGAAATGACGATAGAGGTGAACAATATGGTCGAGGATTGGGGAAAAGGGTAGAGGTTGAGCTTGATGATATCACATTCAAACAAGCACATCGCTATGTGCTCGGAAACTTTGAGGCATTGACACCGTTCATCGAGTAAGTTAATTTTAACTAGAAACTTAAGTATATATGACTTGTGTTATAAATCACTAATAATGACTATTTTATTGGCAGAAAACACATTTCTGAGCTCAAGGCATTGTACCCCTCAACTCGCAAAATCATCTTGTTAATCGTAAGCATAATGAGGAGTTTCATTTATGGTTACGCAATCATGTAAGATTTGAATATGGTCAAAGATAATAATTATTTAGGTGAAAATGGCTATCTTATTTTTTGTTTACTGATTGTAGGTAAGTGAGAATGCTAATGATGATCAGATCACAGATGAAATAAGGAGTTTGGCTCTGGGTCCTCGAAAAAATGCATATCGTTATAAGTCTTATATAATATCTGGCTTTCTCTTTCGAACGAAAAAGCTAGATATGCGTCGGAAAACACAAAATAGTGGTGTTGTTCTAAAGGCAACTCAAATGAGTTATTCCAAAGTGAGAGATTCAAATCCTCGTGCTGGGGATGTTATGTATTATGGGGTATTAACCGATATACTTGAAATTCAGTATCTGAATGGTTTGAAATTTGTGTTGTTCAAATGTGATTGGGTCAACACACGGGGAGGGAAGATGGTCGATGAATTAAACTTTACACTAGTGAACTTCAACCATTTGTTATATAAAGATAATCGGTCAGGCGATGAACCTTTCATTTTAGCATCCCAAGCAGATCAAGTATTTTATGTGCAAGATCCTATAGATCAGGATTGGCATGTTGTTGCTCGAATGAATCCAAGAGATAAATTTGATAAGTACTCAATAGCTGAAGAAGAAATAGAAGTCACTCGAGTGGAGCCATTCAGTAGGCAGCAGCTGGAGCTACATCAAAGCACCTCGTGGGCGCGACAAGGCGTAGATGGAATTGTAGTTGACACAACAATACCAGAGAATGATGATGTTGACATGGATGAGATGGATGAAAACTGAAAACCTGATTATAAATTAGGCTTATGGTTCTAACAAAAACATTTTGAGTTATTTTTTTGTGCGACAATTTTAATTTGCTATTATTACAATCAGTGATTTATTTCTTGAGCTTTATATATATATATATATGTCAACTTTTACAATTTGTTTTAACTTGTGAGACTTTTATTTTTGTTGAATATTATTTGCATATAGTAACATGTTATACTTCATTTATTTTTAAGATTTTTAAGAGTTTTATACATCTCTGTCCATACTAAGTGCAGGAAGATCAGTTTGAGAACTTCTCGGTCCATGGATAATATTAGAGCCGGTGGAAGGTCAACTGGAGGGTCATCGGGTGGATCATCTGTGACACTAACTACACGTCCAAATGGGCATGCTAAGCGTATGAAAGAGTTAGTTGATGAATGGGAAAAAGAGCATGGTCCTTTAGTCTGAAGACAATTTCGTAATGCTTTTTCGCAACCATCACCCGAGGATAACGAGCATAGTGATAATTTAGCAGGTAATTGCATTACTTTACCCAATATGACCAATTTCGTATAAGTTATTTTAAACCAATTGTGGCCTCTGTTTATATGCTTATGATGTTATATTTGCCCTGGAAACTGAACCCTTTGAAAATATGTAGCAATAGCAAGAATGATCATTGTTCAAATGTTGCTACTGATGAGGTAAAAAAGTATTTCACTTTGCAGAGTCAATGCTTTACTGCGTGCGTGTGTGGATTTTGGTCATATGCATGTCATAGGTAAAAAAGACATTGTATTTATTCATTGGTGGTGAGAAGTGTTATTAGGTATATATAATCATCAACTGATTTGGTGGTGAGCAGCACTCAGCAATAGAGTTCTAATTATTTTTATTTTTAATATTTTTGGATCAACCCAGTGTTATATATTCATTCCAGCCTATATTCATGTAGTATTATCTCTCTCTCTCTCTCTCCCTATTATTATTCTAAAGGGATTTGTATTAATACACCATCCGTCTCAAAATAATCAAGACCATTCTATAGGAAGTAATATATTTGTACCGGTTGAATAAATGTTGTTATGAAAAATCTGCTCTAATGTTCCATGAACTGTATTTTAGTTGAATTACTGTATCTACCTTAATTAAAGGTGTACTTACTCCAACAAGATAGATCTTCTATTGGAGTAATACTTTAATTAAAGGTGTACTTACTCCAGCCTATATTCATGTAGTATTATCTCTCTCTCTCTCTCTCCCTATTATTATTCTAAAGGGATTTGTATTAATACACCATCCGTCTCAAAATAATCAAGACCATTCTATAGGAAGTAATATATTTGTACCGGTTGAATAAATGTTGTTATGAAAAAATCTGCTCTAATGTTCCATGAACTGTATTAATACACTTGATATCATTCTGTTAGGCTTATGCACATTGCCTGGACTTCATTTCTTTGTGTTTGCTGAATTTATTTGATAAATGTTGTTATGAAAAATCTGCTCTAATGTTCCATGAACTGTATTTTAGTTGAATTACTGTATCTACTTTAATTAAAGGTGTACTTACTCCAACAAGATAGATCTTCTATTGGAGTAACATTGAGACAATTCAATAAATAGTCGGTGGTGATAAAAATGGTATGGATGGTGAAATGTCCTCGATCCATTTCCATACCATGAATATACACAGCATTATAATTCACCCCCTTCCAAAAAGATTGTCTCATTTGACAAGCTATACTTTTTATTGTTGATGCTTGCTTGCTTTTACATTCTGGAAATTGGACTAGTTTTATTGCCTTCTTTGGAAATGGAACTACATTTTGGGTACAAACACAATATCGAAAATGGAACAATCTTGTTGGACTTATGGAGTGTAAGAGAATACAGGTAGCAATATAGAGAGATGATTCAGTGTTTGATGGTTCTTGTGCTTTATTTAGGAACAAGCAAAGTTTGCTAAGTGAGGTCAACAAAAGGATGAGATTGTTTGCATTTATAAGAGCTTCGAAACCAATAAACTTGGAGGTGGAATCAATAGTATTATCTCTCTCTCTCTCTCTCCCTATTATTATTTTGAGACGGATGGTGTATTAATACAAATCCCTTTAGAATGGTCTTGTTGAATTTTACGTGAAATCAAGTAAGATACATAATATTTCTCACTAATCACATCAGTTGACTTAGAATGATTGCTAATTTTGGAGTTTATATGATTTTTGGAGTTTATATGATTTTATCAGGTGGGCTGTTTTTTGTATGGTTTCTCAAGGATTGACCTCCTGTGTTGTTTTATACTCCATATTTATTTCAGATGGGTTATTAGTTTGAATCACATTTATATCAGGTGGGCTGTTTTTTGTATGGTTTCTTAAGGTAGACACCTGAGTAGATTTGGGCACTCCCATTCTGCCATCCTAAGAAAACTAAAGCGACATTCTATCCTATGGTTGATGTGTGAAACGAAAAACTCATATTTGAAACCTACCCATTTCAAAGGAACCCTTTGGTGCGAAATATAGCGTAGTAACTTGTGGAATCTAAACCTCTGTAAAACTAAAATACCCTCTCGCATCACTTGGCTAACTTGTCAAGATATTTAGTAAGCTCATTTAATCATATATATATATATATATATATATATATATATATATATATATATATATATATATATATATATATATATATATATATATAATCATTATTTTATTTTTTATATGGTATATGTCAACTTTGTTGAAATTTTAGTAATAGACTATTTCTTGTCTTATAGATGAAACTGATGATGATTCTACTAGTAAAAGAAAAGGTAGGGGCCGAGCACAGTTATGGGACGGGTGGGGAGATGCAAAGAAAATCATCGAATGGGACAAAGATAATAATTATTTAGGTGAAAATGGTGCCAAGTTAGCAAGTCATCTTGGAAAATGTGCAAGAAATGGCAACTGGTTTCCATTATATTGGACTTCATGGGATGGAATGAAAAAGGAAGCTCTTGAAAATATTTGGAAAGATGTTAAGGTGAGCAATATTAAAAAGAATTTTATTTTATTGTTGCTGCTATCCCTTTATTTCTAGTTTATTAAACATTCTTTAACTCTTTGTTTTGCAGGCAAACACCAATGCACCTGATGGATTTAAGAAGCTTTGCTTCAAAAAATTAAACAAATCCTGGAAATCATTTAAGTACGAACTGAAGAAAAAGTACTTCACACCCTTTAAAGATGATCCTGAACATTGTTTTGTTGTACCTCCAGAAGTCCAACCCGATCAATGGTCAGAATTAGTGAGCTACTGGAGTATGGAATCGACACAAGTATGTAATTATTCATGAGTTCGTATGAATTGATATATTTGTTTGTGAACATATTTTTCACATGACGTTATTGATTTTTACAGGAAATTTCAATGCGAAACATGGACAATCGAGGTAACCTAAATGCCTATCCTCGAATTGGAAGGAATTCAATTCCAAATATTGTCCATAAGGTAAGTGTTGTTATGTTTACTAAAGTAGTTTACTTATTTTAATGAATTATTTTATAACTTAGCTAACTACTATCTTATATTATTTTTGGTGCGCTGACAAATGGCTTATTAGAGGAAAGAAAATAATGAGCCTACGGATGGAATTAGCATATGGAGAGCAACTCGTGCCAAGAAAGGAAAATTCACCGAAGATGATGGAGCTGCTGGCATAAATGTATATCATGAATTATGCTCGATTTCTAACATTTATTGTCCTCATATCTATTTTTCTAGTCAATTTTTTTTTTGTTTTGAATTCTGTTACAGGAACAATTTGAAAGACGCCTTGATGAGCTACCAGAAGAGGAAAAAGATGATCCAGAGAAAAGGGAAAGGATTTTCGTAGATATAATCGGAAATGATGGACACGGACGAGTTACGTGGTGGTGGCGTGGGTACTAGATTAGGTTATACCTCGTCTGCAACATTGGATGGGACATCGCCTTCATCTATTCAGGAGTTTGAGGCTGACCTTGCAAAATTAAGGGAAGAACTTGCAGAACGTGATCGTCTGCTTGCAGAGCGTGATCTAGAGCGTGATCTTCGTGATGCAGCACGTGACCGTTACGAGGAGGAGATAAGGAGTGAAATGGCTTCGTTGAAGGCTTTATTACAAGTTATTCAGCGATCTGCAATGGATTCTGAGGCTCGAGTTATTCAGGCATTGAATGCTGCAGGGATAAATTCAAATGGTTCAACTCCAATCCGCGGGAATTCAAGTGGCGGGTCAAACACCAGAAATCAGTTGATATAGAGGTACATGCTTTCTCTTCTATAATGTTGTTCCTGTCCTCTTTCTCCGTTTGGTGGTTTTGCATGCGATAAATTGGGGTTTTGTGATTATTGTTGATTTCATAGAAAGAAGTATTTTCCCGGTGTAGCATAGTAAAAAAAAAATGCAACGGAGATCTTAATTTCATATGTCTACAGCAGATACTTTGTGATCCATTTCCACTTTATATATCCTAACATTTATCTCTCCCAAAATGCACATTGCGTAGGCAACCTTGTGGTGCTATACTGCTATCATCATATGCTCTTGAATATTCTTTGGTAATTTTCAACAGATCTTTGTCCAGTTCATTCTTACCTTATTCTCTTGTTATGGTTACAATTGTTTTGCTCTCTGTGTCCTTAAATTAATGTCGAAAACAAAATTCAAATTTGCTCTTGATCAAGAGCGAATTTGAAAGAAAAAAATCGACATTCGTTTAGGGACGGAGGGAGTACCATTAATCTATTTCAATGAATTGATGAATACTACTGTATATGCTTAACTAGGAATTTTGGTACACATACCTTAGCTGAACACATTTGACTATCCTCTACTGTGACATCCCATTTACCTTTGCCTCCAAAAGGTTCACCAGTGACACCCCAGAGTGACCATGCTTGCATCTCTGCATCTGAACAAGTAGCTTCGTAGATGATTCCGATTACTTTGGAATTGAATTTGATGTGCCTAATTAGATCAAAATGAGTTGCTTGATATGGATATAGCATAATATAGTTTTTAATGGTTGCTTGTAATGGTGTTTTTTACATTCTCGACTTATCAAAATGAGTTGCTTGATATCGGCCATTTTGCTTTCATCGGTTGATCCATCTTGGAGAACATTTGATACATCTGATTTAAAGGTTGGTCCGATATTATACTCTCATTTGTTTTTGTTTGCCTAGTTTCTCCATGCAAATGCATCTTTTCTTTACACTTCTTCAAATCGATTAAGTTTTGATAGTTTCGAAATGTACTTGCTTAGGGATTTGCATTAAGATGTTGGTGTGAGACTTTACCAAGAAACTCAAATTGTCACTAGGTCAATTTCTTTCGATCACCCTTTAATTGTGTGTTGCATTTTGGCTTCCATTTGAAATTGTAATACTAATATGGATGCTCAACTATAATATATTATCTCGATTGCCGTTTGTTTTTAACATGATTGTTTGAGCTATAACCTTAATCTTGTGTACCTTTTTAACATGGTTTGTTGGCTTAATCCTGTCAATCTATGAGCTAAAATATATTGCTAATGGTTCAATGCCATTCCTTCTTAATCTTGAAGCTCTCATGCCATCCTCTTTTCCCCGCAAGTCTCGTTATTTTGTATGCTACCTAATTTTGTAGCGCTTCATTTTTTGTTTGTACAGTTCTTAAAAAGGCGATATGATTAGAAAGAATGTCAAGTTGAGAGTATTTTGCGTAGCGTGATATTTTACTTTCGCCCGCAATCCTTTTGTGGTGAGCAGAGCGTGATATTTTATTTTGGCGGGCGTGATATTTTAATTTCGCCGCAATCCTTTGGCGTACATTTTTTGTTCAAATATTAAGTGGTTGAACTAAGCATGGATGTGTTATAGATTTATGATGTCCTTTTGATCTTGGCGTACGTACGTAGTACCAAATTAGGTTGAGTTTTTCTTAATGAAATAGTTGTCTTTTGATCTATAATAGCAATTTTATTGCAAAGTGTGTTTGAATTTTGATTTTTAGGTTTGATTTTATTATATAACTACAATTCATTTAGTATATATAAAAGAATGAACATTCAATTCATTTTGAGACGAATGGAGTAATTCATATTGATGATTAAGATTTATATTTTGGGATACAAGCTTGTTTGGGTCGTTGAAAGCCGACCTTAAATCTTTCCCTCCAAAATTATATTTTGGCGCAAAATTACAATAGGGTCGGCATCGTGCGTCCCTAATAATTTCCCGGGACAAAAAATAAATTGGCGCTAAATTAATATTAGGGTCGGCGACGCATGTCCCTAATAATTTCCCGGGAAAAATTTAAATTGGCGCTAAATTAATATTAGGGTCGGCAAATCCGACCCTATTACCTCGTCCCAAAAACAAATTGGCTCTAAAATAATCCCCGCCAAATTAATTTTAAAGACCGATGCATGCCGTCTTTAAAAACTTATTGGGGACGGTGACGGGGGTCCCAAAGTATTAGAGTCGCCCTTTATTCCGGACCCCAAAGTCCCGTCCTTAAGGCCGACCCAAATACTTTTAGGGACGGCAAATTGGGCTTTAGGGACGGTGACGGGCCGACCCTAATGAGTGTGTTTCTTGTAGTGACTGTCAAACTTGACAAGTGAGATCAATTTTATTATAATCTTTAATCAACAAAAATTACAAATGATTGATTTAGGCAAGTTCCTTGAACTTCCTCTTCCTAATTAGTACAGTCAACTAGGGATACACTTAAAGTACGAGCCTAAGTGCTTTTACAACTTGAAGTACAGTCTCAAGATTTTACAAAATAACTAATACACTCAAAGTACAGTCTTGAGTGATTACAAACTTATTCTACACCTAAAGTACAGTCTTAGGTGGTTGGGGTTTGTGAATTAACACACTGGGGTTGCTTTTGTTCACTACAAGAAAACAGTCAAATAGCGACGGAAATTAGCGACGGACCAAATTTCGTCGCTATTAGCGACGGAATAGCGACGGAATAACGACGAAAGCAAAATAAAAGGAAAAAATCAGTTACCGACGGATTTAGCGACGGATTAGCGACGGATTTTAGCGACATATTTTTATTTGTCGCTAATCCGTCGCAATAGTGGCGCGAAAACCCCCCGCCCATATTAGCGACGGATTTAGCGACGGAATAACGACGGATAACAAATTTTTTTAACGACGGATTTATTCTGTCGCTATATAAATAAAAAATAAATAAATATTTTTTCTTTTTAATATTAGCGACGGATTTAGCGACGGATTGAACAAAATTAAATTAACGACGGATATATTCTGTCGCTAAATAAAGAAATAAAAAAATAATTTTTATTTTTTATAATAGCGACGGATTTAGCGACGGATTTTACAAAAATAAATTACCGACGGATATATTTTGTCGCTAAATAATAAAAATAAAAAATATTTCTTCTTTTTAAAATACCGACGGATTTAGCGACGGAATAGCGACGGAAATTGTTTTTTTTAAAAAAAATTAACTTTTTTCATTTGTTTATTTTTTTCCTAACTTTTTTTATATAACTTTTTGAAAAAAACTTCAATACTAAAAAATGTCCAAAATATTTATTTATATTCATAAAAAATAAAAAAAAATATACATTTATAAATAAAAATTATAGAATTTTACCGGTCCCAGTTTCTTTTATTATACTTTAATTTGTTTATTTTTTTCTAACTTTTTATATAACTCTTTGAAAAAAACTTCAATGCTAAAAAATGTCCAAAATATTTATTTATATTCATAAAAAATAAAAAAACTATACATTTATAAATACAAATAAAAAATTTTACCCGTCCCTGATTTCTTTATTATACTTTAATTTGTTTTTTTTTTCTAACTTTTTTTATATAACTTTTTGAAAAAAACTTCAATACTAAAAAATGTCCAAAATATTTATTTATATTCATAAAAAGTAAAAAAAAATATACATTTATAAATAAAAATTAAAGAATTTTACCGGTCCCTATACTCTATACCCTAAACCATAAACCCTATACCCTATACCTTATACCTATATACTATACCCAATACCCTATACCATATACCCTATATACTATACCCTATACCCTATACCTTATACCATACCCTATACCCTATACCCTATATACTATACCCTATACCATATAACCTATAACATACCCTATACCATATACCTTATACCCTATACCCTATACTCTATACCCTATACTCTATACTCTATACCATATGCCTTATACTCTATCCCTTATACCCTATACCCTATATCCTATGCCCTATACCCTATGTCTTATATACTATGCCCTATATAATATGCTCTATACCCTATACCCTATGTCTTATACCCTATATCATATACCATATACCCTATACCCTATATACTTACCCTATACCATATACCATATACCCTATACCCTATATACTATACCCTATACCCTATACCATATACCCTATACCCTGTACCCTATACCCTGTACCCTAGCTATACCTTATATACTATACCATATACCATATACCCTGTACCATATACCCTATACCCTATATCCTATATACTATACCTTATACCATATACTCTATATACTATACCCTATACCCTATAAACTATACCCTATACCCTATACCCTATATACTATACCCTATACCCTATACCCTATACCATACCCTATACCATATACCCTATACCCTATACTCTATACTCTATGCTCTATACCCTATACTCTATACTCTATACCCTATGCCCTATACTCTATCCCTTATACCCTATGCCCTATATAATATGCCCTATATACTATGCCCTATACCCTATACCCTACGTCTTATACCATATATCCTATACCATATACTCTATACCCTATATACTATACCATATACTCTATACCATATATCCTATACCCTATGCCCTATACCCTATACCCTATGTCCTATACCCTATATCCTATATCCTATACCCTATACCCTATATCCTATACCCTATATTCTATACCCTATACCCTATACCATATAGGGCATAGGGTATAGGGCATAGGGTATAGGGCATATTATATAGGACATAGTATATAGGACATATGGTATAGGGTATAGGGTATAGGGTATATGATATAGGGTATAGAGTATAGGGTATAAGGTATATGGTATAGAGTATAGGGTATAGTGACGGAAATTAGCATATACCATATGGTGTATAGGATATAGGGTATGAGTATATGATATATAGTATAGCTAGGTCTATGGTGTATTGAATATAAGATACTAGCACATGCCCGTGTCCAAGGCCACGTAATTATTTTTTAATTTTTTTTTAAATTAATTTTTTTTTCTAAAATTAATTTCGGCAAGTGGTACTGTTCATACCACTGTTCAAAAGTCCCCTTCCATTTATACTATAGATAGTGTATGGATATATATATGATACATATGGTATGCGTATATTGTATATGCTATTGTACGTCCCATTTTTTTTAAATACATTAATTTGTCTAAAATAGTCATATTTTCGTTTAAAAAAATATACTTAGAATTTAGTCTTCGATTTTTTATTATATAAAATAATTGTTCATTAAAAAAAAATCACAAGTTTTTAATGGAAAATAAAAAATTATTTATTAACCTTAGAAATAATCTAATTAATTAATATTGTGCAAATTAAATAATCTCCCTCACAATTCAACCCAAAAAAAAAAAAACACTCTATTTCTCTCCTTCTCACTCAAACGCTGGCAGACATACTCACATACCCCTCCCTAATCTCTTCGTTCTCTCTCTCTCTAGAACGAGCTCGCCGGTCTTCTCTACCCACCCTTCCGTCGACAGATTTGCTCCACCCAAGGTAAGATTTCCCCCTTTCTCTCCTTCTCACTCTCACTCTCACGTTCTCCCTTCTCACCCTCTCCCTAACGCTTCGTTCTTTCTCTGTCTCACGCTAGCTCGCCAGCCGTCATCTTATTCCGCCAGAGTTCATCTTCATCCGCCGGTCTTCTCTTCTCCCCACCGTAAGCTTTCCCCCTTTCTGATTTTCCCCAATTTCTTTTAAAAAATTATAATTTTAAGAAACCCTAATTCCGATTTTTTTAAAGGAACCTGATTTTCGATTCATTATTTTGTTATATTTTGTTATAGTTTCTGTAAACCCTTTTGGTTTTAGGATTTTCTAGTCATTAAACCCCCGAAAAGCTCATCACTGGTTTTGAGAATGGTGGTACTAGCATTTGCCATGATCTGTGGGGTTTTTATATTCTCGGTCTGCTTAAAGCAATTCAGTAGTGGCATTCCGGCCGTTTTTTTTGACATTCGGGTAGTCCATAAGCCATGTGAGGCACTTGATGTTGAACCATGGGAGAAACCTTGATTCTATTAACTTGATTCATTCTTTAATTTTTGATAGTAGAAGAAACCAACAGGACCCCTGTTGAAATTTTTGCTAGGAGTGATAGTAATTGTATTATTGGTGGGGGGAATGGAAAGGGTGAATGGAATAGGAGCAAATTGGGGAACACAAGCAACCCATCCTTTTTTTTTTTTTTTAAATGTAAAGCAATCCATTAAAACTCACAAACTTCTCAAGATTTGACAAACATCCAAATGATCAAATGTCAACCATAGAGTACCAGACAGTAACAAAATTGTTCAAAACTAAAAATAAAAATTGCTTCTCGCAACAAAAGCATCAGACCAGTTTACAGCCTCCTTCCCCTTCTACCACCTTTCCTACGAGTGCTATCAGTAGGAATTGGAGTCACATCCTCAATGCGGCCAATCTTCATCCCTGAACGAGCAAGGGCTCTGAGGGCAGACTGAGCACCTGGGCCAGGGGTCTTGGTCTTGTTGCCTCCAGTAGCACGCAGCTTAATATGAAGAGCGTTGATGCCCAATTCCTTGCAACGGGTGGAAACATCTTGGGCAGCAAGCATAGCTGCGTAGGGTGAAGACTCATCCCTGTCGGCTTTCACTTTCATTCCATATAATATACTATGAGGTAATGAGTATTGGTTTAGGAACCCAATACTCATTACCTCATAGAACTCCATGTTTCAGCTTGTGAACTCCATAGTACAATTGTAAACATTTTGTACTCGTAAAACAAAGAACTAATAAATTTCCATTTGCATAAGCCCAAAATAAGTATGTTCAACATGTTCTTTGTTTTAAATTATATATGCAATATTTATGTTTGTCTTATTTGCTGATTTTGGTTCTTTGTTTGGTTATCTATGCTTATCTCATAAGTGGAATCACATGCAATTTACTTTTTGAAATCAGGGAAATGAGAAGTCTGGAGGCTATATTAGTAGGCTTGTTGTAACCTGTCTTCGAAGTGGCCTTAATCGAACATTTCGGGTTCTACAAAACCAGAGCGTGCACCCATCAGAGCTCTAAGGGCTTCGTCTTCTGGAAGGTTGGCTTCTGCAACTTGCTACCTTTTATGTGCATCCTTGGTTTTCAAAGATTCATTCTCATTTGCTGGATATTTCATTACCTTCTTTTATCCCACCATACTCCATCATGATGCACTTCTGATTATTGACACGACAGAATCTCTTCTGATGCCCATGTCAAACTTGAATCCATTAAATTAAACTAACAATTAGATAATAGATATACCAATTACACAACCTGTAATCGACCCATTTAGCGACCCACCAGATTTAGAGCTACCAGAAACTGATGATTTTCACCCCGTGGATTTGTTATATTCCCCTTCTCCTCCCTGCTTCTTCTCACTGCAACCTCAAATAATACCTCTGTCCATCATTTCTTCCAACCCCCTAAAAATAATAAAATTATTCACATCTATATCACTATATAACCAACCATCTTTCCCCCAAATTTCAACTACAAGTCAACTCTTGGTCAAAATTTCTTCCACAATTCCACAATTACCTAAAAATAATAAGTTTATTGACACGAAAGTTAAACTTTGTTATGTTTGTATTTGATAATGGATTACGTGAAATACATACCACTCATGTTTTCGGATTATATCTTTAATGTATATGAACCTTGTTTTCGGTCACTTGGCATACTTCTTGTTCACTATTTTTACCTTAAAAGGCATGTTTATGTTTTTTTTTTGCTAATTGGTATAGGAGTCACAAAATGAGTTTGGATCGTCACTGGATGTATAAACGCATTGAGGATGGGTTTTTATCACCCGCTTTTGTTGATGGAGTTGAAAAGTTTGTTGAATACGCTGCTAGTCAACAAGGATGGAAGGATGGGGCCAAAATTAAGTGTCCATGCAATTTAGTCAAGTGTCGAAATCGAAGATTTCTTGATGTGGAAACGGTTAAGTTCCACTTGGTTAGATATGGGTTTGTAGCAAATTACTATACTTGGACATTCCAAGGGGAGATGAATCACATGCCTAACGAAAACCGCAATATTGAGTTTGGGGGGTGTTCATCGTACGGTGGTGAGGATAGATCAAACCCTTACACCACTATGGTTTTTGATGCAGCTGGCCCAGAATTTAATGCAGATGAAGACATTGAGGAGCCCCCAAATCCCGAGGCTAAATTTTTTTATGATATGTTGGAAGCTTCTAAAAAACAATTGTGGCCTGGATGCGAAAACCACTCGGAACTATCTCTTGTGGCTCGATTGATGAGTTTGAAGTCTGAAAATCGATTGTCTGAAAAATGCTTTGATCAAATAACTGAACTCATGAAAGAGGTTGTTCCTAAACCTAACTCAGTCCCCGATAACTTTTATGCAAGTAAGAAGTTAATGCGGGGATTAGGGTTACCGGTTGAGAAGATTGATTGTTGTGAGGAAGGGTGCATGATCTATTGGGGTGAAGATTCACATTTGATCACTTGTAAATTTTGTGACCGTCCTCGGTTTAAAAAAGCTCGTCAAGGGGGAATGAAGCGTCAAAAGACCAATATAGCAAATAAGCAAATGTATTACTTCCCATTGACTCCTCGCTTACAAAGATTATATGCATCCAATGCTACAGCAAAAATGATGAGGTGGCATGCTGAGCACATATCTGATGAAGGTGTTATGCACCACCCCTCAGATTCACCAGCTTGGAAGCATTTTAGCCAAACTCATCCAGAGTTTGCTATTGAAACTAGAAATGTGAGATTGGGGTTGTGCACCGATGGGTTTCAGCCATTTGGTCAATCAGGGAAACAATTTTCGTCGTGGCCAGTTATAATAACACCGTACAATTTGCCTCCTGGGGTGTGTATGAAAGATGAATATATGTTCTTGACGGTGCTAGTTCCAGGGCCAAAAAAACCCGAAGAACAGGTTGGACGTCTACCTGGTTATTTAGTGAATGGATATAGGTTCCACACTATTCAACATGGTTCCAATAGAGCTACGATGAACAGTGGCGTTTGTGTTAAAGGTGAAAGCTACAATGATTACGAGAGTGATTACTATGGCCGTCTATTAGAAGTTATTCGTCTTGATTATCCAGGATTTTCGCGTAAGCAAGTTGTTTTGTTCAAATGTGAGTGGTTTGATCCTACATCTATGGGTACAAAGGTTGATCCTCACTATAAGCTTGTAGACATCAACCATAAACGTAGACTTAATCGGTACGAACCTTTTATACTAGCTACACAAGCTACACAAGTTTATTATTGTAATTATCCAAGTTTGAAACGTGACAAGGTGGACTGGTGGGCTGTTTGTAAGATTAAAGCAAGGCCAATTGTTCAACCTATTGAGGAGTCCTCATCTTTTCAAGAGGAAGCCATTGATACGAATGATTATGTGATTGTCGATGATGATCAAGTCCGTTTAGATAATGATAACAATGAATTTGTAGAGCTTGAAGATGAGGAGGATAGTGCGGATGAGGATGAATTAAATATTCACCATAATGTACGTGAAACTAGTGAGGATGAGTATGACACTAATGAGGAAACAGATGATGAAAGTGAAGACGTTGATTTAGGGGACACTGAAAATGATAGTTCAGGTTAATATAGTTATTTTCATTCTCTCTTTGCTACATTTTTATGCTTAAATATTATCTTCCTGATTGTTGTGTATATTTGTTCATTTTTTAAGCTCCTGATAGATTGAATTGCTATATGACATTTTTTTAACATTCAGATGGCTAGAGGCAAGGGTATCCGTGGCTTACGTCAAAATCAGGGGAGAGGCATACGTTCTTCCTCGTCAACGGCACATCAAGAGCCTCCCTCCACTCCACGAGATGATGATGATGTTGAGATTGGTGATGATTTTGCGATGGTACTCCAACTTCTTCACGCGGGGCCCCTAATTCTTCAAGCGCTTGATTACCATTCAGGGAAGGGACAGTCTTCCATTAGTTTCTATAGTTAGTGGCAGGTATGGCATTTGACATTTGATTAGTTGGTTTCTTATTTGCTAAAAAAATAGAATTTTACATCTGATTAGTTGGTTTCTTATTTGCTAAAAAATAGGTTTTTTTTTAAATAAAGGAAAAGTCTGATAAAGAGGAGTATTTTACCCCGTTGCTTCTACTTATTGGTGTTTTTATTTGCCATAGATTGATGCCTTCGCAAACTGCACGTAGCATTAGAAGCATATTTGAGAAACACATGTTCTCGGAAGGATTCGATTGGAAGAGAGTCCCAAAAGGCTATAAAGAGGAGTATTTTACCCAGTTCAAGGTATACTATTTTATATTTATAGCTTAATTGAGAAACAATATAGTATATTGGTATATTTATTCTGTTCAGTTTTATGTTTCAGTTCATATTTAGTTGACCTCAAAATATAGTATATTGGTATCTATCATTGTTTTATAATAAATGTTTTATTACTAAATTTTGTTGTCTATTCCATTGCAGTTAGAGTACAATTGGCTTGAGAAGGATGAGACACTTATTAAAGATGCTTTCATGAGACTTGCTGGAAGGCGTTATTCTGATATGGTGAGTAGTTGGAAGAAAAAGTGGAATGGAAACAAGCAGAAGCCGAAATGTGTAACCGAGATCGATTGGTCTTCTAAATGGATCCCACACTGGAATACACCTGAGGTCAAGGAAAAATCTGAAAAAATGTCAAACAATCGTTTGACTGATGTTGGGGGCGGCTGCTCTAAGCATTCTGGAGGTTCCAAATCTTCAGTTGCCCACATGGAAACTTTGGTAAGTTATATTGAGTTATGTTTTTCCTCTTATTTCAAGTCCACACTTTTTTTAATATTATTTGATGTTTCAGAGAGTGCCCCATGATATGTGCAATGTATGTCCTGAATGAAAAGCTTTACATGTCGATATAGACATAACTGGCAAGTATTGGAACCTGTCCTAGAGTGTTTTAATGCACCTTGCTATCACAAAAGTGCCCTTGTTTTCCAGAATTAAGATGTTTTAGATACTTCATATAACGATACTTGTTATGGCAGTGCTGCCTACAATGCTCTACTAATACAGTACTAGTTAGTTGTTATAGACCTTAGGTGATACTGCTATACTTTAGGTTAAGTGATGTGAAATTGTTTCAGTACTCATGTTATCTCTTGTCTGTAATTATTCTTATGGTATGTGTGTAGATAGGACGAAAAATTTGAGTTCGATAAGTCGAATGATACGTCATAGTCGAGAAACATTACAATTTGTTTTCCTTTAGATGCATTTGTTATCTGTTCAAACATGTCCAAAGCTGAAGGATGGTGTACCTGTTCCACACTTTCATTAGCTACACTTGATTACTACCAATAAATGTCACTACTATGCAACAAATTAAATAAATGCAAGTAAACATAGGAAAAACTAAATCTAATTATGTGACATTTACATGACTCAGCTTAATAAAATACATCATTACATATATGTGCAGATATATCTGTATGTGTAATTAAATAATTGTGTGTGTTTGGTATGTATTTTTGTTTATGAATTAAAGGGAAGCCTTTTAGTGGTAAGACAGTCAACATTGGATATGATAAAAATCAATTTTCACATAGTTGTACATATAGCAGTGCTATTGTCGACGTGGTATCCATAACATTAACGACGTAAATGTGTATATTCGTATATGTATGCGTATGTATTGTATAGAGTGTAGCTATATAATTTGGGATTTGTACACAACAAAACAATGTCTATTGTTTTTTACTATTGTTTTTTACTGTTAGAATGTAACTTATATTATTGTATGAAATCGGACTATTCATGCCCGGATCCACTCCACAGCTAAGGTGGTGTCCTCAATAGTATTTATGAGGTGTATGTATGTATATGTAAATATATACTTTTTCGTCCTATCTAACTTAATATAATTTGCACGTACCATTCGACTTATCGAACTCAAATTATTTTGAAATTAAGATTTTATTGTTGTTGCTGAATCAGTAATTTTGGTTTTCAAATAAGACCTATATAATGCTCATTTATTGATTGATTTTTTTTTCATGCAGAAAAGAAAGAGCTCTGACAAAGAACCTACTTTATTTGATCTTCACAAGGAGACACACATGCGGAAGAATGGGACGTTTGTGGATGATCGTGCTAAAAGGATTTGTGTAAGTATATCATTAGTAAATCACTTGTTTTTGTTTATATTCACTCCGTCCCATAACTAATTCTGGTTCTAGTAGTATCACAATTGACACATCACCTGGCATTTCTATGTATATTTTTCGGGAAAGGAATGACACTTCTTATATTAGTGATATGCAAATGTGGTATAATCATAGCGCATAATTAATAAGAACACCTAGTTAGTTTTCCATTGCTATCATTATATATTTACTATACTGCAATGGCCTCAAACTGTATTATCCTAAAACTCAGCCACCATATTTTTCACGTCACCTCAAACAGCCACTGAAACCCAATCAAGACATTACTCTCTAACTCACAATCATCATTAACCCTTTTTAAGGTTATTGTAGGGAAAGGAATCAGGGGATATTAGCACAAACTTTAAAGTCTCTCAAAATATTTGCAGGCCATTTATTTTCCCAGAAACTACATAACCAAATGTTATACCCTTCACGGAACATGCTGACTGACATCAGAACAGCACAGAAATGTGTCAGATAATTCCAGCCAACTGAGCTGATACAGAGTATAAAATTTTCTGGGTTATATAACTAATTTCAATCAGCATATTGTTGTTATCTGGATTAGAGCCTACTAGATCATGTATGCTTGGAATAACTCATGTATCTGTGTGCATTGTTTTTCTAATAGTTATTGAGCTGGGTCATTCACTAACATCCATCATGTCTTCATTGTGGCATATGCATTATTAACAATTTTGAATAGTCTTATTTCCAGTCATTGCATACAACATTACTGTTCATTATAACAAGAGATATTATTTTTTGAAGGAGGATTATGAGAATAGACTAATTGAAGAATCCACTACAAGAACGTTGACTACCGCTGAACAAAATGAAATCTACAAGGAAATTGTCGGAGTGAAAAAGCAACGTGTGTACGGTATTGGTTCAATGAGTGGATCTTATGGGAGTGATGGCCGGACTAGTGCCTCTTGTTTGCTTGAGAATGGTACTAAAGAAGCTGAGTTCAATCAACTAAAAAATGAGTTAGCGGATGAGAAAGCTAAGGTTGCTAAGTTGGAAGAAACAGTGGATCTCGAGAAAAAGAACAGGGAGAAAATAGAAGAAAAACTGGATTGCGAGAAAAAGAACAGAGAGAAAATAGAAGAAAAATTAGAACGGTTGATAGAGCGGGTTAATGATTCACTTGGGGAGCCCTTTAACTAATTTCTTTTAGTTGATAAACTCTTGTTAATATTGTTGGTTTATTATGTTTATTCTCGGTTTGGAATTGTTGGTTTACCCTTTTTGAACTAGATGTAACTTATAAATATTTTAAGTATTAGTATGGTACCTTGTTTTTGTTTAAGGGATGGAATTCTTTTTGAACAATGGTGTATTGTTTTTTTACGGGTGTGTGTTTATTTACAAGTGTGTATTTACAGGTGGATTAAACAGGGGTATAAACAGAAAAATATACAATTATATTGAAAAAATTATTAAATTTAGCGACGGATAATTCCGTCGGTAAATAAGGAATAAATTTTTGAATGATTTAGCGACGGACATATCTGTCGCTAAATCCCTCGCTAATATATTAATTTTGTCGTTCTTCTTCAACATTTAGCGACGGATTTTTTTAGTTTTAGCGACGGAAATCCGTCGTTATTAATGTCACCAATACATTATTTTGTCGTTCCTCTTCAACAATTAGCGACGGATTATTTAGTTTTAGCGACGGAATTATCCGTCGTTATTTTAACGACAGCCCAAAAATTTGTCGTTAATATTTAGCGACAAGGGTTTTAGCGACAGATTTTTTCCGTCGCTAATCCGTCGCTAAATGCCTTTAGCGACGGATTTTTGACTTTTAGCGACAGATTTTTCCGTCGCTAAAAACTGTTTTTCTTGTAGTGGTTGGTGAAGAGGTTTAGGGGTGAAGGTTTTGGTTTGGAACAGGGTTTTAAAGGTAAGGATTGGTGTGTGTGTGTGTGGATTACAGAAGGTGTGTGTGGGTGTTTGGAAAGGGTTTTTGACTGGGAAAATGAGTATTTTTCAAGAATTTGTTAGAGGAAGAGATCCTCTATTTATACCCTTCAATGTAGCCGTTGGAATATGACTGTTGCAGCCTACATTAATGAGCTTTGATCGGTCTTTGTCCCACTTGTCCACATGCAGTCTTCATGAGCCGTCTTGAGCCGTGAGCTTGAACCGAGAGCTTCTAGAAGGTCTTCAATGGTCTTCATTGGTCTTCATTGATGGACTTGATAGCCGTGGAAGATGCAGATCTAACATGGTTGAGTTTGTGGTAACATGGTGTGAGGCAGGAGATGGTCGCTCGAGGACTGAAGTCATAGCCGCCGATCATGGCAATGCTTAGCTATCGAGAGGATCTCTAATAAGGACCGAGATGCACTTGATGATCTTGATGACTTAGAGAGTGACTATGATTCATGTTTTTGATTGATTGTAAACATTGTATAAGAAAGAATCATAAACTGTAGACTCATAGCTGTCAAAGAGAAGAATTATGACAGATAACATCTTTTGATATAAACCCTGTTCTATATATATATTCCTTTATCAAAACCAACTAACTAAGATATTGATCAAAGTTAGGTCCTAACAGATATGTATTGGTCCCATATTTGTTAGTTTGGCCATTACTTTCAAATAGAGCTATGTGACCTCTTATTTGACTATTACTAACAACTTTAAAAAATAAATAATTAATTATTTTTTATTAAATTACGATCATAATTGAATTAAGTTGATAAAAAAAAGTAAAATATGACTATTTCTTGCAAGTGTCTAATGGATTATGAAAATTAATACTCCATCCATTTCAAATGAATAAATATTTGTTTCTCCTATCATTCAATGGCAAAAGATGTATAAAATTAGTGATGTCAATTTTCTAATTTGTAGCTTGGATGTATAATTTGACTATAAGATAACGAGACAGAAGCATAGAAGTTGAATATCAAAGTTGAAAGGTAAACAATTTTACCAAGTTAGTAGATAGATGATGAATGAGTGAATGAAAGAAAGAAGCTTGGAAATCCTTTATTATTTTGCCACTACACCAATAATATGAATTTTGTCCTCCAATTTCTTAGTACGATTTAAGTTACATTAACTAGTTGTGTATATCGAACTCAATACTCAACTAATACACATATGGTTGTCGATGAAACTGTCTCCGTGAATTAAAAATTAGATTATCAAAAACAAACTAATTGCCTATATTATGATATTAAAACAAAGATACTGCAATCGAGTATCTCATTATTTATTTATTTACTTGATAAACATTCTTACCCACCATAGGTGGGAGCCTTTGCAGCAGTGGGGTAATGTTGTTGTTGTTGTTGTTGTTGTTGTATTAACATTCTTACCCACCTCCATTGGACAAAGAAATTCATGTCTTCTGAGCAACCCCCACCCCATGAATAGCACAGAACAAAGAAAATAAGGTTTTTTCTTTCTGAAAATTCGGTGACACAGTAGCAACAAGCTCACTGAAATGTTTGCACATAGCTACCCACACACCAATCAAATAATCAGAGCAATATAACTCGAGCACTCTAACCCACGACTTACCAATGTGAACTTATCATAAAGTAAATCATTTTATTTCTTGCAGAAAGTGTAAGAAACAAATAGTTTTGCAACTGTATTTGTTGGTAAATGTTATCAATGGTAAACAATGGAGGTGGTGTGAAGATGCATTGATAAAGTGTATGTGACTGTGTGTTTTGGGGGATGAGTATAAACCCTAGGAGAGAGAAAGGTGGTGGTGGTGTGGTACTGTGGTGCAACTTTAAGCTAGGAGAGAGAGAGAGAGAGAGAGAGAGAGAGAGAGAGAGAGGGAGAGAGAGAGAGATATTGAAAGAACGGAGCAAAAAAAACACATTTGTTTTAAGCTTTTGCCTACCACTTCGTTGTTATGTCGGCTTTGAAATATTCTTATAGGAAAGAAAATTCGGATGAAGATTGCTTTGAATTCCTTACACGATACACTATTCAGCAAACACTAAAAAACACATGCTCATTTAACTAACTAAGGTTTCCAGCAGTGCATTAACAAAGTGCTCTTTAATGTGAAATACTAATTAAATATTTATCATGCCCACTGTGGGGGTCATTTCTAAGGAGAATTGCTGTAGTGCATAATTCCTTTTCCCACATACCTACTTGATAACTAATCGTTGCTGCTTAGAAACACAGCTACATTTCAAATTGTGAACCATTATCATCAAAGAAAATACTAATTTTTGCATTTCTTTAGCGGTTTTATAAGTTTATGCAATTTTGGAAGAAAATGCTGAAACTTCAATGTGGGTGCATCCCGGGGGAAGGAGATGTAATTTTTTAAAATAATAATAATAGTAATAATAATAAAATGGGGGCAATGCTTTCATGCTCATTTACTTTATTTTCAAGCTAAAATCAAAAAAGGGTCAACCAAGTCAAACATTCTTTGACTAAAATCAACAAGAGTCAAATAGTGTCAAACCAGTTTAAGAGCATACAATAAATCCATAAACAATGCCGAGAGAGGAAATGCTGGGAAAAAAAAAAGAGATAATCAGGCTTACAGAGATAAGCAACCTGAGGGTTGCTTGGTTCAACTTCATTAGCCACGCGTAGAATGTGCGCAATCTCAACCAAGGACGATGGCACCACCTCACTGTCAAATATAGATTCTCCCAAATTCCCCGCCGTTTGAGTCCGCATTATCCGACGCTGTGGCGGCGGCGGCTGATCGGAGCCTCCAGCTCTGCCTCCCCTCGCCGACATTATCACAAGAACACAACTTTCAAAAAACCCTCATCCAGAAGCACAAATACATTCAAGTTAAACCAAAAAAAAAATCAAACAAAAAGGAATCAAAACATAATACACATACAGAATTTGACTGTGTTTCTGCGTAGAAAAGCGAAAAAAAAATGCATAGAGAATCAGCGATAGAAAGAGGAAAAGGAGTATCTACTGATTAAATTTAAGATTTTGTTGGTAAATGTTATCAATGGTAAACAATGGAGGTGGTGTGGAGATGCATTGATAAAGTGTGTGTGACGACTGTGTGTTTTGGGGGATGAGTATAAACCCTAGGAGAGAGAAAGGTAGTGGTGGTGTGGTACTGTGGTGCAACTTTAAGCTAGGAGAGAGAAAGAAAGAGAGAGAGAGAAAGAGAGATTGAAAGAATGAATCCAAAAAAACAGAGCTATTTTTCAATTTGGAATTTTTAAGGTGAGTATTAGTGGGTTTCATTAGCTATTTTGGGTCTGGTTTTCTCAACTATTGAGATACTGCCATTGCGATTATAAGACTAATCTATGGTATAAATATGGTATAAATGAGGCCTGTCAGTTGTATGAACAGCAGCAACCGCAGAAATTTTCATTTTGCCCTCACTATTTTGTCTCTTTTTCATTTTGTCTTCACAACTTAGTATGTCGTGCGACATACTTGCCTTTTTTTGTTTATATATAAAAAATAATAATAATCTCACGTGGTCTTGGACACGGGCATGTACTATCTATAGTATAAATGACACCCCTCCTTGCTACAGTACAATGAATAGTTTCAAGTGCCAAATTTTTCATTTTGCCCTCACTAAGTTGTCCCTTTCCCATTTTGCCCTTAAAAAAAAAACATGTGTCCTTGGACACGGACTTTTACTAGTTTGTTATTACGTACTCACTTCTATTCTATTTTACTAAAGAATTTTTATCCCAAAATACTTGCGATTTTGCAGTTTTATAAAACGTTAACATACTTTGTTTAAACTATTCGTATTTATAATTAGATAGTTGTTATTGTAAAAATAATTTAATCGTTTAGGTATTTGAAATATTTAAAAAATAATTTAATTTATTTGATATGTATTGTCTCATATTTATTAGTTTGGCCATTACTTTCAAATAGAGCTATGTGACCTCTTATTTGACTATTACTAACAACAATAAATAATTAATTAATTTTTATTAAATTAAGATCATAATTGAATTAAGTTGATAAAAACAAAAAAAGTAAAATAGGACTATTTCTTGCAAGTGTCTAATGGATTATGAAAATTAATACTCCATCCATTTCGAATCGAATGAATAAATATTTGTTTCTCCTAACATTCAATGGCAAAACATGTAGTATAAAATTAGTGATGTCAATTTTCTAATTTGTAGCTTGGAAGTATATAGTAAAATGTGAAAAAATAAGTAAGATAGTATTTAAAGATGAATTATTTAAAATATATTACTCCTTCCGTCCCGATTTAAGGTTCTTACTTTCCTTTTTAGTCTGTCTCTATTTAAGGGTTTTAGTTGCTTTATTATTTAAAATGGCAATAGGGTCCACTTGTCATTCTCACAACAAAAAATTTCTACCCACTTTCTCTCTCATGTTTTACTATTCATACTCACAATATTTACATTTCTTATTTCACATGCCAAATCAAGATAAGAACATTAAACCCGAACGGAGGAAATACTAAATTGATATGATCATGAAAAAAGATATTTGGGCCCGTACGAATATATGAGGCTCAATACGATAAATATGGAATAAGGATCAAGAAAATGGGCCCAAGATATAATAAAGAGAACCGGGCGACTTCGCTAAGTGTATTGGCGGGAAATCAGGCCTAGCGGGAAGCTCATTAGAGTCCATCACTTAATGAAAAGGAAATAATTCCAAGGCTAGAATCTCGCATAAGGATGTTCATGTCAGCGTCAATAACAAAGGTCGCCACCCTATCATGGTTGTCGCCTATAGGCGACATTTGGATCAACAACCGTATTCCAAAAGCAGCCAAGGACGTTGCACTTGGGCCCAAAAAATATGTTATAATGATGAACTGCCAGACAGGAAAAGGGTGGCGTCTCCACTAACTTTGAGTGTCCATGCACATCCAATGGAAGGATGACACGTGGTCAAGAGCATGTGACCTGCACATGACATGAGGGAGTATATAAACAACATCAGAAAACCAATTTAGTAAGTCTCAAGTACATTTTTGCTGAATTTCTCTTAAGTTTCCATTGTACTCTCCATTGTCTCATAGATCTTGTACTTATTCTCACACCGGAGGGGCTTTGCCGGAGACGCCCTCGGCCTAGTTTACGTGTGCTTTGTGTGTAGGAGACCACAGAGAAGAAGTCGGAGTATCCACAGCTGGGCTACTCAGTTCAGGCATGTGCAACCATTTTTCTGTAGCAGAATCATAAATATATAAGCATGTAGGAAACATTCTTACTTGTTTCTAAGTTTGTAGTACCACCTTATCAACTTTAGTATTAGTAGACTCTACTTGGGATGAAGGTACTCCTTTAAAAAAATGTTTTTATTAAAAAAAATTTAGATATCTATATATATTGTATAGGAGAGTAATGCTATTCACACAGTTTGGCACATGAAAATTATGACGTGAAATTTCATGTGGCATCATTTACTTCGAGCGAGTCTATGTCATTCTCATTACCCACCAATTCTACGTCAGTGTGCTCAAAATCGTCTTCCATATTATCTCTGTCTTCAGGATCAGTTAATGCTACAAATGACATAGTACTTATGTAAATTCTGCAAAAATAGAATATAAGATTAATTATATAGTCTCCGTTTCAGAATAAATATCATTAAAAAATGAATATTGATTTTGTTTGAGAGGTATAAATTAAATTCCATAAAATTGTACAGAAAATTAGAGTTTATGATGTACGAGCCATCAATAATAATATTAACAATAATTAATAATACTAATAATAATACCCAATTAACATTAAAAAAATCATTATAATTAGTTAGGTCAAACTTTTCTTTATAGGTAAGAGTATTCAATCCATATTCATGGTAAAATGAAAGTGAATAAGAAAAATGGAATATTACATCATTACCGTCTTGATATCGTTGTCGGAGACGATTTTTTTATATCACCGTATTGTGGGGTGTTGTAGGGCTGATGGTTTTTGGGGAAGAAGACAAATTTGGGCCCGTTTGATTTAGCTTATTGATATGTGCTGATGACTTATTACTTATGACCGATGACTTATGATTGATGATTTATGACTAATGAGCTGATGAATGATGCTGTTTGATTTAGTTTTTTTGAAGTGCCGATGAGCTGTCATAAGTAAGTATGACTGTTTGACTTATGATTGATGACTTATGACTGATGAGCTGAAAAAGTGCTGAATGAAATTAAATTATAAAGACTAAAATAATAATAATAATACTAATTATTATTATTATTATTATTATTAGTATTATTATTTTATTATTATTATTATTATTTTATTATTATTATTATTTTATTATTATTATTATTATTTTATTATTATTATTATTTTATTATTATTATTATTATTATTATTATTATTAATTTTTTAATTATTATTATTATTTTTTTATTTTTTTATTCTTTTATTATTATATTATTCTTTTATTATTATTATTCTTTTATTATTATTTTTTATTTTATGTTATTATTCTTTTTTATTATTTAATTATTATTATTAATTAATTATTATTATTATTATTTATTATTGTTATTATTATTATTTTATTATTATATTATTATTATTATATTATTTTATTATTATTTTATTATTATTATTTTATTTATTTATTTATTATTAATATTTATTTATTTATTTTTACTGTTCATATGTGTTTTTGGCTTAAGCACTTGGCTTAATGCTTACGACTTATAAGGGGAATTGTGCTTTAATTGGCTTGTACGTGACTTATGACTTATTTTGCCCAAAATAAAATCAAACGGTTCAAAAATGACTTATGAAAGTCATAAGTCATAAGCACTTTGGAATAAGTCAAATTAAACGGGGTCAAAGTCTTCTTTACTTTCTCTCTCTCAGTTAAACGAAGGGGGCAAATTTGAAAATATATTTGATTAAGATTAGCAATTAACCATGGATAGAGATTTGTACATTTGGTTTCCAATTTCCTATAATTATGGCTGATGTGTCAATTTTCATTGACCTCTTCAAATAACCCTTTTATAGTGACACTTAATAAAAACTTTTCTCTATTATTAAATGCTTTTTTGCCCTTTTAATTTGGGCTACTTTTTAAATTACTTTTCAATTTAGTCCACTTGTTAAAATAATTGTACCAATATATATAACTTGTTTACCTCTTAATTTCTCCTACTTTTGTCAGTCCTTCATTATTGTTCTCTTCATGAAGAAATCACCCTCAAGTCTCGACTAACTGACAGAGAAACCCAAAACAATTTTACGCGAACGATCTTCAAATCAACCTCAGATGTAAATCTCATAGGTAAAACCTATCACTTCTCTGGCCTTGTTTCAGCTTCTTCGCCGTTGTCGCCGCCGGCATAAATCTCATAGGTTAAACCCTAACCCTCTGTTTCTACATACATTGTGCACTTATTACTTATGACTGATGACTTATGACTGATGAGCTGATGAATGATACTGTTTGATTTAATTTTTTTGAAGTGCTGATGAGTTGTCATAAGTAAGTATGACTGTTTGATTAATAAGCTGAAAAAGTGCTGAATGAAATTATAAAGACTAAAATAATAATAATAATAATTATTATTATTATTATTATTTTATTATTATTATTTTATTATTATTATTATTATTATTATTATTATTATTATTATTATTATTATTTTATTATTATTTTATTATTTTTATTATTATTTTTATTATTATTATTATATTTTTTAATTTTTTAATTTTTTTATTATTATATTATTATTATTTTATTATTTTATTATTATTTTATTATTTTTTTTATTATTATTATTTTTTTATTATTATTTTATTTATTATTATTTTTATTATTTTTATTATATTATTATTATTATTATTATATTTTATTATTATTATTTTATTTATTATTATTACTATTAATTTTTTTTATTAATATTATTTATTTTTATTTTTTTTACTGTTTATATGTGTTTTTGGCTTAAGCACTTGGCTTAATGCTTACGACTTATAATGAGAATTGTGTTTTAATTGGCTTGTACATGACTTATGACTTATTTTGCCCAAAATGAAATCAAACGGTTCAAAAATAAATTATGGAAATCATAAGTCATAAGCACTTTGGAATAAGTCAAATCAAACGGGGCCACAGTCTTCTTTACTTTCTCTCTCTCAGTTAAATGAAGGGGGCAAATTTGGAAATATATTTGATTCAGATTAGCAATTAACCATGGATAGAGATTTGTACATTTGATTTCCAATTTCCTATAATTATGGCTGATGTGTCAATTTTCATTGACCTATTCAAATAACCCTTTTATAGTGACACCTAATAAAAACTTTTCTCTATTATTAAATGCTTTTTTGCCTTTTTAATTTGGGCTACTTTTTAAATCACTTTTCAATTTAGTCCACTTGTTAAAATAATTGTACCAATATATATATATAACATGTTTACTTTTTATCTTCTCCTTCCATCATTGTTCTCTTTATTAAAACATCATATGATTATATATAAATAAATAAAACTAATCAATTAAAATTTTATATTTTAATCTCATAAAAATAATTATAATTTGTTGTTTTGTATCATATCATACTCAACTAGAAAACAATTAATATATGAAGAAATCACCCTCAAGTCTTGACTGACTGACAGAGAAACCCAAAACAACTTTACACGAACGATCTTCAAATCAACCTCAGATGTAAATCTCATAGGTAAAACCTATCGCTGCTCTGGCTCTTTTTCAGCTTTCGCCGTTGTCGCCGCCTGTAAGAACCCGAAAATTTTAAAACTTTTAATTAATTATTTGTTTATAAGAAAATAATTAATGTAATTATAATTATTAATTAGCAATTAATAAGTGGGCCAAGTTAAGAAAGGGTTAAGTGGGCTTGGTAGGAATCCAAAACCCAATAGGTTTAAGAAAGCCTTTTACTAAATGGTTAGTAAAAAAATTAAACTTACCTATTTATACAACAAAACCCTCCTAATTTTCTTCCATAATTCCATAATTCAAAGAAAAGAAAAAAAATCAAAACCCTAGCTTAGGGAGGCGGCGGCCGGAACTGAAGGGAGGGGAGAACAGCCGAATTTTGATCTTCTTTGGTCAATCTTTCTTAACCACAGTCAAGGTAATGTAAAACCCTAAATTCTAGTTTTCGTTTCATTCAATTCGGAGTAATATTGAATTAGTTATGATTTTTTGAAGATTTAAAATTATGTTTGTTCTTGGATGATCACAATATAATCATAACCCACAATTCTTCTTGAGAGTTTAGAATAAAAAGAATCTAGATTTAAAGAATTAATGTGTTAAAGAATTGTTTGATTAAGGAGTAAATGAATTAAATTATTGGGTTAATGTTAAAAAGTAAAAAGAAAAATCAAATCAATGAATTTAGAACCTGTTAGGTTCGGCCGATTGGCCCTAGGTATGATTGGGTATATTTTTGTTTAATTCGTTAAGCTTTTGGTTTAGTTTAAAGAATTACAGTTAAGTTTCCAATTGAAAAAGGGCTAAATTGAATAGTTATAAGCTGAAATCATTAGAATTCTAATTGTACAGTCGGGAATTAGATGGAGAACTTAACTGAAGGACTAAACTGAAAAGTTCAAAGCTGTAGAAGAACCAAACTATAATTAATTGGAAGTCGAGGGACTATTACGTAATTAATTGAAAGTCAAGAGACTAATTAGTAATTACTTAAAAGTTGAAGGACCATTTCGTAAATATTTAAAAGTTGAGGGACTGTTTTGCAAATATTTAAAAGTTGAGGGACTGTTTTGCAAATACTCATAAGTTGAGGGACTGTTTTGCAAATACTCATAAGTTAAGGGACTGTTTTGCAAATACCTAAAAGATGGAGGACCCTTTTGTAATTAACCAAAAGTAGAAGGACTTAAGTGAAAATCCTAAAAAAGGAAAGTCTACTTTTGAGTTAAGATTTATGAAAAGGATAGAAAAGAGAACAACCCTAAATAAAATCAACCTATAATTAGGAAATTACAAGTCCAAGAATAAGAAAATTCCCAAATATGAAAAGTTTCCAAAAATAGAAACTTTCCAAACTTAGAAGATTACTAAAGAAAGAAAGGAAAGAAGTTAAATTATAACGCATAATGTTTAACTAAGTAGAAATAGTTAACGACAAATGCGAGATACTAAATTACTCTTTCGTGGTTGTAGATACGCACGGAAAGAGCTGTACAAGAAGTTAGACCAAGGTAAGGGATTACGCTCCTTAGCATTTGATTGTTTCATATCCTTTGTGTTAGGATTCTAAAAGTTTCATAAAGTATGTGCTACAAAGTGGCCGGTAGTGATTTGTATTCCCTCGTTATGAACGTTCTTGGAATATCTTACCATTGATGCGTTTTGTTCAATGTGTATCTATGTGAATTGAAATTGACTTATGTGTTCTCGTACCATGAGCACTATATGTATATGATGTTAAATTTGTCCAATTGATACACTTTTTATGTTTGGGGTCGTTACATTGAAATGACCTAATGAATTTTTATGTTTGGGGTCGTTACATTGAAATGACTTAAGGCCTAAACAGATTGAAATGGTCTCAAAGTTAAATTCACTATAGAAGGAAGTGATCTAAATTCTATAGATGTGATTATCATGATGCATCGGAATAAGGGGGCGCTTTGATAATAGCGTAAGAGAACCTTATTCAACGATTGCCTGAAAAGGTGTATCGGAGTAGCCTAGATGAAAGGTGCAAAAGTACTTGGAATAGACGGACAAGTATGTGTAAAGTTCCATGAGTTATTTGTAAAAGTGCCACTACTTGTTATTTGAAAAAGTATCCTTCTTTGACATTCTCAGTACCTAAACTATTTATTGTACCAGCTATCCTTTCATTGAAATATTGTTAAACTCCGTTCGTTCCGGTCGTCTCTTCTTAGAAATCGAAGAGACCCCGTATGAACTTACTGAGCTTTGTTCGCTCACCCTTTCATATTCTTTCCCCTCCCAGATAATAAATAAATGGAGTGGATTGGCTGCGTATTGATGGATTAGCGGCTTTTGGAGTTCAAATAATTATTTTAGAACATTAAGTATTATTGAGCTAGTGGTTTGTACTAGCCGTAGAGATTGTGACCGTTTTCAGCATTTAAGTTTATTTCAAATAGTGGTTAGTATTTTGAATTATGGTTTTAGTAGCCGTTGGAGGCTATTCTATTATTAAATTAAGTATTATTATTATGTATGAATTTTTGGGTCGTTACACCGCCTGCATAAATCTCATAGGTTAAGCCCTAACTCTATGTTTTTACATACATTGTGCACTTATGCTTCAATATCAATTTCAGAATATCAATTTGATATGAAACTAGATCTGAATTCAAATTATGTTCCTAGAAATTTTACATTAAATTTTTGTGATTCCTAAGCTCTGTCCAACGTCAATTTTCTATTGTGTTTGGATGTTATATTGATTCAGTATAAATTGCTTGGAATGATTTTCACCCAATATATAGAGCGTTCAAATTTTGACTTCTTTCTCATTGAATTGAATTGCTGGAGAGAAATCTAGTTGGATAAACTGAATAGCAAAGTCAAGTGAAATACTTGATTTATTTCTCGAAACCCTCTTCTCTCATATAAACTGTTGGTGTTTTATACATATTTGAATAGTAATAAGCATAATTATTAAGTTTGTCATCCGTTTAAACTTGCATGAGTCATTTTCCTGTTGGACTTTTAAATCTCTGAGTCAGTTTCCTGTTGGACTTTTAAATCTCTCATGCTCCATGCAAGTTTCTTTCCTTTCTCAAATGGCTTTGAGTCCGGCCTGCAATATAGAGCATATTTCAATCCCTCCCGTGAAGCCTACCAACCATTGACCTCATCATTTCTGAACAATTCACAAATGGCACGGCTCCCTGCTTTCAGTTTCTTGACTCGTTGAGTTGATGTGAACTCCTTAATGATGTGTAGTTATGTATACCTGAATATGCAGTTCTTTATACCTGGAAATGCTGTATAGTTATTTCCACTAGGGGTGGACATGGTTCGGTTCAAACCGCGGTTTGAGACCGAACCGAACCAAACCATGCAGTTTGGTTTGGTTTTTTTCTATAAATGGTTTAGCTTGGTTTGAAAATTTAATAAACCGTGTGGTTCGGTTCAGCTCGCAGTCTGGAATCTCAAAACCGAACCAAACCGAACCGAACCAAACCGATTCAGACCGAACCGCGGTTTGGAACCGTGAAACCGAACCGTGAAACCGAACCACGGAACCGAACCATGAAATTCTTGAATTTGTAATTTTGTATACTTTTATCTTGCTACTAAGACATTTGACTTTTATTTAATGGTTGAATCTTGAATTTGTAATTTTGTATCTTTATTTTAGACAATGTCTTGTAATTTGTTTTGAGATGGTTTCTTTTGTTGTACTTGTTAGAACAATGAACTTTCAGTTTACTAAAACTCATTCCTATTTGGATAGTAGTATTTGTGTTTTATGTTTAATATATATGATTGCTAGTTTGATAAAAAAAAATATGTAAAGAGTAACGCTTTTAGTTGGACAGGTTTGTAGTTCGGATTGCGGTCTAGACCGCAGTTCGGACCACGGTTTGAACCGTTTATGAAACCGTGATTTGAGACCGAACCGAACCAAATCGAGGTGGTTTGGTTTGGTTTGGTTTGAAATTTTCTATGGTTCGGTTTGGTTTGGGATTTTCCCAAACCGAGTACTAGCGGTTTGGTCTCCAAATTCCTTCCAAACCGAACCAAACCGAACCATGTCCACCCCTAATTTCCACTACTTGCCAACTCCTTATGCTGCCTTTCAATTAGAATCGTAGAGGTAAAAAAATAAATTGAAAATGATGATTAGTCAATTGACCATTCAAACATATTAACAACATATTCTCATGTCCAAATTTACCCGTAATTAACTCCACTTCTTACAAAATTAATACTCAGCCTTCCCTTCTCCCTCATCCTCATTTATATAAACTCCTCATTTTCACAAGGTTAATTTTGAAAGTTGAATGACTAAACCCTCTATTTTATTAATGAGATTATCTTTATGGAACAAATAAAAATAGAAAATAGGACTCCCATTATTGGACGGAGGGAGTATAAGACTATTAGTTATATGCGTACACATGTTTTGATCACTAAAGAAATAATGTTTTTGCAATGTCCTCATTGAAGTTTATTTTTTTTTTGCAATGTCCTCATTTAAGTACACGATTTCTGCAGTGTCCTCACTCCTTAAACGAAGACGTCAATTTTTTATCGGCGGAGGGGCACATGCTATCACGTGACTATCAACCATTATAAACTTAAAGTTTTTGTCATTGAAAATCCATCGGAAAATGGTGTTTTTTTATACGAATTTGAAGAAATGGAAATGAAATGGTGCGGTCTTTTTGATAGTTTGTGGTTGTGTTTGATCTAAAAAGCTAAATTTATAATGGATGTTAGTCACATTATAGCATGTGCCCGTCTGCCGTTAAAAACTTGACGTCTCCGTTTACGGAGTGAGGTTATTGCAAAAATCGTGTACTTGAATGAGGACATTGAAAAAAAAAACTTCAATGAGGACATTCAAAAACATGATTTTTTTTGTAACCAAATTATGGGTTTTGCCTTGTAGGATCCACGCAAATGTAACTACCATATATGTGAGGTCTCTCCCCAACCCCAGGACCTATAACTCGTGTCCTAGCTGGAGGGTCATCAAAATACACCTTTTTAAAAAAACTTTTCTTTAATTAACTTGAAAAGTATATTACCCTTTTTCAAAACCATTTCAAAATAACCCCTCTACTCGGAGGTAATATATAAACCTGCTTTCAAACCAAAACCTGTTTAAACGTAACAGTACAAATATACAGGCTTACACAAGCCTACTTTAACACAAATCAACTTCCAGGTTTAATTACAAAACAACACACTGGAAACCGGATTATAACAGTTTTATATACAAACTTTTCCCAAAAGAATACCACCAACCACAACCCCAACTCCCAACCACAACATACCCTGTCAACCCAAAAGTTGTCCAAACTCCTCCCCGGCCTCACCGGTCCGGTCCTCCTATCTCAGCTGGATCTAAAACAATAAAGGGAGAAGGGGTGAGAATAAATCTCAATAAGTTATTATGCATGCAACAATATGTCATATAACGTGCAACACATTAATAGGCTGCTCAATAACAGTTATGTAACACCAACCAGGTTGCTCATATAATAGACAACACTCCCCAGTTGCTCATAACCAAATATGCAACGCCTACAGATTGCTCATGTAATATGCAACACACATCGGTTGCTCACAATTGGGAAAAACGTAAACACTTTAAGTTACCTTTCCCACCTGAATAATCAGTCATATAGAACATATAAGTCTTCCAGCTACCTGTAGGGCAGATGGCACAATACAGAAGTGACCAATTATAATATAATAACTCTCATTTATCTGTAAGGCTATTGGCACAATACAGTCCCACATAAAGTGGCCAATTTCCACATCAAGTGGCCAATTATAATATAATAACTCTCATTTATCTGTAAGGCTTTTGGCACAATACAGTCCCACATAAAGTGGCCAATTCCCACATCAAGTGGCCAATTATAATATAATAACTCTCATTTATCTGTAAGGCTTTTGGCTTAATACAGTCCCACATAAAGTGGCCAATTCCCACATCAAGTGGCCAATTATAATATAATAACTCTCATTTATCTGTAAGGCTTTTGGCACAATACAGTCCCACATAAAGTGGCCAATTCCCACATCAAGTGGCCAATTATAATATAATAACTCTCATTTATCTGTAAGGCTTTTGGCACAATACAGTCCCACATAAAGTGGCCAATTCCCACATCAAGTGGCCAATTCCATGTCTGTAACCACAGACATGCCATGTTACCTTATCGTGTAACATTCCCATCTATCTGTAAGGCTTTTGGCACGATACAGCAGTGGTTATTCCCATGTCTGTAGCCAGCAGACAGGCCAAGTCATAGGTATAATACAATTCAATCACTTATAGAACAAATCTATACTTGATTGTATCCCACTATACACATAACAGCAGTTCATATAATCATATCCAAGTACATAAACAGTTACTTGTAATTACCTCCACCCATAGGGATATCAATATATCACATGCTAATATAATCATGTCAAACCATTTCCACAGTGCAACTTACCTTGTAAACACTGTTGAATAATGCCAAACCAATAACATGGTATAATACTCATACTCAACAAATAAAGTAGTGCAACACGTATTTAACCACTATGTGCACAACCCATTATGAATATGCTATCACATATGGCCACAATATATATCCAGTAGGCCCTATATATTCACGTCGTACTATTACACACCTTCTATAAAGGTTCTATAACAATTTATCAAGTTTTATCAACTTTGGTTCAAGTTCCATAATTACCTTGCAACCATTTTCAGGACACATTTAAATCCCTTACCTTCATCAATTTGGGGTCATTTAAGACTACCTTTCCTAGCACGGATATTGTACTAGCATTAATCATAAAGGGATCAATTCCGTACTAAGTTGCCCATGTCTACACCCTTGCAAACTTAATACCAAACCCAGTCCTGCCAAGCTTTCACAATAGCATGACATATACTTAAACACTATAGAGTACAATAATCCAATCACATGGTATTTATACTCTTGCTCATCCAAATAAACAGTGCTACAATTATTTCACGGCCTATATGAATCAATAGCTAAATAGAGGTAACCACACGTAGAGGTACAATGTAATACACGTAGCCCTACATGCTCAAAACATAACGTGAAACACCTTCTACACATTGTTTGAACCAACAACCATATAAATACAATCACGTAAGGCACCATATATCATATATAAGGCCTACATATTCATTACACATATATAATCCAGAAATAGGGTATTACCACTCCTGTCTCGATCAATGAAATAGTGCACTATGCACTTTATACACTATTAGAGTAAATAACCCTATATAGGCCATCACATAGGAGTACAATATAATCTAAGTAATCCTACGCGTTCAACATACAACATTAAACATCTTCTCTTAAGGTTCCAAGTTAGAATACCAAGTTTTATAAGCTTTGGTTCAATTTTCATAATTGTCTTTCAAGCAAATTCAAGTCAATATTTAAAGACTTTCTCCTTATCCATTTGAACCATTTCAAGTTCCATTATATAGTACTAAAATTGTACTAATGCTATAGTCACAAAGGGACTCAACCCAAGCTAAGGCACGTAGGCTCACAAGCTTGCCAAACCACTACCAAACCCTGTCCTGGTCACGACTCGTGCTAATTGGCACGAGTCGTGCCCAAACCCTGCACGACTATCTCAGATTTCACGACTACCCTTCACGAATTTAATCCATATTGTCATCTAGCGTCGCACGACTCGTGAAGACATGGTCACGACTCGTGCTAATGGGCACTAGTCGTGACCATCACCAGAATTCCAGTTCTTGGCTGAACCACATCCGTACCATAAAACAACTATTATTTTTCAGTTCCCAGCAACTACAAAGTGGTTATAACCTCAGTATAATGAGTTCTAAACCCATACTATACTCCCTCCATGCCATTTAACATGTACTCCCTCCGTCCATTTACATGCTTCACAGTTACTGTTTACACGGTTATTAAGGAGGGAGTATTATATTGAAAGTGTTGTGAGTGTGAAAGTAAAATAGGAGAGAGAATGAGTGGAGGGAATAGTAAATTATAATGGTGTTGTGAGTATTAAAATAATGTAGGAGAGAGAATGAGTGGAGGAAATAGTGATAAAAACTTTCCATTTTAGGTAAAAAACAAAATGTGAAGTAGTATGTATTTTGACGCCCAAAATAGAAAGTGTGAAGTAAGTAAATGGACGGAGGGAGTATTTAACAACAACTCTAACAAATCTAAACCCATTTATTACAGCCATGGATTCAACTCAATTCAATTCATTTCCTTTTCATTCCAACATTAAAATAAAATGATCCTACTTCACCAAAGATCATTTATAACACATATTAACATCATTTACTTGGCAAGAACAATTATTTGAACAAAATCATAATAACTTACCAAAATTAGTCGAAATGAAAATAAGATTTGATCGGCTACTCTTGTTCTAATCGACGCACCGATCCCAAATATGCAGTCGGAATTGAAAACGGGTCAAGGGTTAAATTGTTGCGATTTTCCGAAGTTAGCCCTAGGTTGAAGGAACGATACGTAAGAGAGAAGGTACTGATTTTTTTTTGTCACCGAATCTTCTGGGAACATTTGAAGATTTATATAAGAACATTTACACTTTAGCTCCTTCCAGTTTCACACTCTTACAACCAATCACCTTAAGATTTTATTTACACTCAAGCTCCTCTATATTTTTTATAACATTTTCACTTAAAAATTTAAATATTATAATTTTAACGCATAATTCCCAAGAATTCGAACCAGGCTTGGCACCAAATTAAATTGGACAAACCAATTTCTTTCCATTTTCTCTCTCGGCAGATTTAAAGAGTAATGCCACTCTTTTTAGAAATAAAGGCTTTTGATAAAATCTAATAATGAAGATAAGTCACTAAAACCTTTTCCTACACCACCTCAGCCAAGGCCACGTGGGAAAGAATAGGATGTCCACCAATTTCATGTAAAATATGACTTGGCCCACTACAAGTGAAAAAGCATTTTATTTTCTTTCAACACAATCCGCCCCATATTCTTTTTTTTTTTATTTAATATTATTACATCCTCCCCCTCATAATAAAATGCTACTTATCCAAAATTTACTGCTTTACTTTTACTATTATCATTTCTAAACTGAACACTACTTATTATTATTATCTTTAAAATAATAACGTTGTTTTAAAACAAAAATATATACGTCTCAATAAAGAGGAGTACGACGATAATAGGGATATAAATAAAATGACTAAACTAACACAGAATCAATACTGCGTAGTCTCCTTACCTCAAAATTGCTTTAATTGAATCACCAAATTATTCCCATTTGATCCAATTAGACATTATATAATTAAATTTACTTTATTCTCAACCTAATTCACATAAGTTGGCCAAAATATACAAATAACCACATAACAGTGCACTGATCAAACAATGTCTACCAGGAGATGCTATGCACCCCACTCCCACGTGCTTCACGTGTGCCCAAATTGGTGCCCAAGTTTAGGGTCGTGACAATATACTCCCTCCATCCCAAAATGAATGCCCAAAACACTTTTAAATTTGCTGCTTGATAACTTGAAAAATGTAAGAATGATATAGAAAATCATAAATTTAAAGGAGAAAGGACAGGAGAATTGGGTTCCACCCCTGTTGTGGAAGGCCAAAAGAAGAGCATACATTAATGGGCATATGCAAACAATAGGTGATGTTCATCGGCTAAGAAATTTTGTGTGTTATGTAGGTTTCCTTGAGATAGGACCATACCCATAACGCTATCGGTTTGATCCATCTTTCCATGAAAACGATTAGGAGAAAGTTGAATTAATGGATGAGACTGAAGCAACTGAGGCCCTGTTGCCTCCGCTGAGCACACGGCCCCTCTGGCAATAGTTGAGCCCATGGCCCCTCTGGCCGTGATTGAACCTGCTGCTCAGCTCGTTGCCAAGCACATAGTTGTGATAGATTTGAGTAGCAGTGGTGATGAGGCTGTTTACCGAGACGAGCTGGAGTTTGGAGAGAATGTATTTGAGGGAGACTCCCCAGTAGAAGACAATGAATCAGGGGATGAGGAGATGAGTGGCTACGAGACTTCCCAGTAGAAGGCAATGAATCAGGGGATGAGGAGATGAGTGGCTCTGAGATTCCCGATGATGATAAGGGGGACTTAGATAGGATGGCTGTTGATACTGCCCAGTGGATATTGTAAACACCTTTCCTGAGGGCCATGAAGGGACTGCTCATGCTTGCGAGCAAAGTATGAACGGAAAATGCACGAACATGTTATGATTTTGAAAGAGATGAAAAAGCAACATCTTTTTTTTTTTTTGAAAACAGTCCAATGTTTTTAAATCGGAGCTGTTTGAAATTTCCTTTTTTGAAAAGAAAAAACGAGTAACACGAATCATAAAGAAAACACACACGCACACAAAAACGAGGAAGGGTAAACGAAAGTTTGACCCACAAAATGTTTTTAAAACAAAGGCAGTTTTGAAAAACATGTTAAGTTCCCAGCGGAGTCGCCAACTGAAATTACCCGGATCGCACGCGGGGACGCGGTGAGCAGCTTTCGCGGACTTGGGACCTCACTGAGAAGAGAGGAGTCGCCACGCCATTTTGTATTATGAGCCCAAACTTTGAAAATGGCTGGTTTGAAAAGGGGGGTCATTTTGATTGGTAGCCAAAACTTGGAAAAGGCTTTGAAAAAGGGGACGTTTTGATTGGTAGCCAAAACTTGGAAAAGGCTTTGAAAAAGGGAAACGTTTTGATTGGTAGTCAAAACTTGAAAAAAGGCTTTTAGGACCAGAGATTGTTAGGTTCGGAGGTCACGTTACGTTTTGGGAAGAGTATGTTGAGATCACCCGAAACTAGGGGTGGACATGGTTCGGTTCAAACCGCGGTTTGAGACCAAACCGAACCAAACCACGCAGTTTGGTTTGGTTTTTTTCTATAAATGGTTTAGCTTGGTTTGAAAATTTAATAAACCGTGTGGTTCGGTTCAGCTCGCAGTCTGGAACCTCAAAACCGAACCAAACCGAACCGAACCAAACCGATTCAGACCGAACCGCGGTTTGGAACCGTGAAACCGAACCACGGAACCGAACCATGAAATTCTTGAACCGAAATCCTAGCCGTTCATTAAAAATTAAAGATGAATCACAACCACTGATTTGAAAACCCTAGATTGAAACTCCTTAACTCAAACTGCCTCCTCATTTTTCATATCTTCTTTCTCAGTTTGTATCTTTATTTTAGACAATGTCTTGTAATTTGTTTTGAGATGGTTTCTTTTGTTGTACTTGTTAGAACAATGAACTTTCAGTTTACTAAAACTCATTCCTATTTGGATAGTAGTATTTGTGTTTTATGTTTAATATATATGATTGCTAGTTTGATAAAAAAAAAAATATGTAAAGAGCAACGCTTTTAGTTGGACAGGTTTGTAGTTCGGATAGCGGTCTAGACCGCAGTTCGGACCACGGTTTGAACCGTTTATGAAACCGTGGTTTGAGACCGAACCGAACCAAACCGAGGTGGTTTGGTTTGGTTTGGTTTGGTTTGGTTTGAAATTTTCTATGGTTCGATTTGGTTTGGGATTTTCCCAAACCGAGTACTAGCGGTTTGGTCTCCAAATTCCTTCCAAACCGAACCAAACCGAACCATGTCCACCCCTACCCGAAACGCCTCGTATGACGAGTCTTTCTACCTTTCTCGAAAAGTGTGTGTGTGTGTTGCATTTTGAAAAGGGGCTTGAATGACAAGCTTAAATCTTTAGTTTGAATGACAAACGTTGATTTGTGGTAAAGCGAGCGTTTGAATGACAAACGTCGGTTTTGAGTTAGAAAAACGGAGTTCGAATGACGAACTTAAATCTTTAGTTTGAATGACAAACGTTGATTTTAATGAAAAGAGTGTTTGAATGTCAAACGTCGGGTTTTGAGTTGTTTTGAAAACGGAGTTCGAATGACGAACTTAAATCTTTAGTTTGAATGATAAACGTTGATTTTAGTGAAAAGAGCGTTTGAATGTCAAACGTCGGTTTTGAGTCGGAAATGAGCGTTTGAATGTCAAACGTCGGGTTTTGAGTTGTTTTGAAAACAAAGTTCGAATGATGAACTTAAATCTTTAGTTTGAATGACAAACGTTGATTTTAGTGAAAAGAGCGTTTGAATATCAAACGTCGATTTTGAGTTGTTTTGAAAACGGAGTTCGAATGACGAACTTCGGTTTTGAACTGGGCATTACATTGTTACCAATTTTATGAAAAAAAGCGATAAATGATATGCGATCAACAAGTCATTTTGTGACTCGAACATTTATAAGTAAATACTATCACAAGTCAAACGAATCGGACTTGTAAATGACAGTATTAAAAGTGCGGTATCGACGGATCGAACGATCTGGACAGTAAAGATACGATCGACGAGCCAAACGGCTCGGATTTGTAAAGGTGCGTAAATTAAATAGCGATATCAATGGATCAAACGATCCGGACTTCGTAAATGACAATCACGAATCAAACGGTTCAGACGGTAAAGAGCAAATCAACGGATCGAACGATCCGGACGGTAAATGACAGAAATGTAAAAAGGGGACTGGAACGCCGTTTTAACCCGAAATTACTTCTCTTACGGGAGAGAAGATGATTAGGGACTAAAACGTATCGAGTCCCGTAGACGACGTTACATCTACATTTTGAGAGTTTCGACTGGATCGAAAGTAGCATTTGACGCGTAAATCGAGGCAAATGGAGTTTTAGAGAGAGAGAGTGTTACCTATGGCTAGGGATTGACTCTTTGGCTCGGAAAGGCATATACGGGATACACTTTAGTGTTTGGGATGTGTTTTGAAGGTGTTTGGCTCGTGTTTAGTCGAAAAATGGGATTTTCACGCAAATCGAGATGAAACGGGGCTCGGGAGGGGGAGAAACTGCCTAGAACCGTGGGCTTTGGGGAAAGGGGTAATATTTCTTCCTCTTTTTTACAGAATGACAGCCCTTGTATTTGTAGGGGTAATTTTGTAAAACAGGTCGGACGGCCTAAGATTCAATTTAGGAGGTTTTTGGGTATTTTGAAAATTGTAGGGACTTGATAAGAATTCTGGTTTCTCATGCAAAACAGGTCGGACGGCCTAACTATCAATTTCAGGGGTATTTTGGTATTTTCACCCTTGAATTTGATTGATGTTGATTTGGGGAGCTGTGCATGTGTGCCACGTGTCCCTGTGAGTCACCAAGGCTAGGGTAGGGTTTTTGTCCCGTTAATCCCGATTTTGACTGTTTTCTAAATAACTGTCCGGAAAATGTCCGAAACGCCCCCAGAAAGTCCCGGAAATCGCGTTTTTCGAGGAAAGCAGTACTTTTACGTGTGATAACGTGTGTTGAGTATGCCTTGGATTTGGGATGCACGGGGCAGTCCTGGGACGTCTCGTTGACTCTGGAATGGGGAGTTTAACGGGCTCCGGTTAACCTGGAAAGGGCCAGTTAACGGATTCTGGTTAACTTTTAACGGATTTTGACGATCCAGATTTGGGTACTTACAACGGAGTAACCTGCCTGTAACTTATGTCCAGATGAACTTGACTCTGACTTGGTAGGTGATTAGAGTTTTGTGTATCACGCGCTAATCCTTTACTCAACGAAATCTCACAAGAATCTGATTTAGAATGCTGAGAAGCCACTATAATATTTTCCTTTGCAATCTAACACCTATGATTATCTTTTTCTCTCATGTTTTGACTGGTGACGTTCAGTGTTTTCATTCTTTTTTCATGTATTGGTTGAAGGTTTTTGGAATGAATAAGGATGTAAATTTGCTTTTGGATTATCTTTTTCTCTCATGCTATGACCGATGAGGTTCAATGTATTTTTTTTTATTGTATTGGTCGTGTAGATGATTAATACAGTATATAAATAATGTGTATTTACACAACAATTTGCTTCATTGGTCGGTATAACGGTTGTAAACTCACATATGCATATCCCACTTGATGTATTTTGTTAATCCAAAATGTCGGTTGGTTGAATATTTACCAAACATATTGTTTCTTGTATTTAACTTAAATAACAGATAATGGCAACATGTCGAATGATTGCGATCAAATCAATTGATAAGAGAGCTAGACTTTGTAGCATTAACGTCCGTATTTTACGCAAATGGGAGCAGAAGAAACGATCCGGAAAAATGTCTATCGAGATGATATTAGTTGATAAGGAGGTAATATTTTTTATTAATTAACTTCCATATCTTGCCTAATGTTTAATGCGATTAACATTTAATAATTTTAATACTCGTATTATTTTATTAATAAGATTGTATATTTTGTTTAGGGATCTAAAATTCAGGTTACTGTCCCGAGTAGCTTGCCGCCCAAATTGAAGAATATGTTTGAAGAAGGGAGAGTTCTAAAGATCTCAAAATTTGGGGTTGAACAAAATATTCAACATAACCAAAAAGCGAAACTTAATCACCAATGGAAATTGACATTTAGTCTGGACACTGACGTATCCAATGCCGATACATCTATCCACGTTTCAGATAATAGTTTCAAGTTCACACCTTTTGAATCTTTTGGTCTTTAAATGTGAAATTTGTTGTGGGTGAGATCTGTAACTCGCATATCATTTTTTCTTTTACTCTTAAATGAATTATGATATTTTCTAACATGGAATTTTTATTTGCTAGATGTGATTGGTGAGGTCATTTTACCTATCGGAGATTTTGACTGTGTAGAAAATCGATGCTAGAAAGTTGGATGTCAACTGATTGATAATGAGTATGTGATGTAAATATATCATATACTTGATTATTTAAAGGTTAAATAATAAATTTGTAAACAATTTTAATTATATTTATTATATAATTATGTTCTCTCATTTTGGAAGTGGAATGGAGTTATCTTGCGTATTGTGGGAGTCGTATGCATATGAACTAAAATAGTATATTGACAAAAGACACGAAGATGCGAAAGACCCAGTTATATTAATTTTACAGTTTGTAATGTTGTCAAAATTCCAAGGTAATATATTTACTTAATCTTTATTTTAAATCTTATAACTTTTATGATTAAGGCTTATTACATATTAGTGATATTTAAAATCCTTATATAGGAAAGACTCGTGTTGGCACCCTGAAGCACTAATCAAAAATGCATATCAATCCATCATTTCCTGAAGTAACGGAGTTTCTTAACAATTAAATGAAGATTAAACTCTAACAAGAATCTATGAATTTGTTTTACAAATTCTGATCGTTTGGTTAAATTTCATATATCATTATTCTTTTACAGGCGTAGTGACATTGGATTTTCATTCAACAACCGTTCTTTATCTACTATCACTAATGATAGTAGTCATATCAATAGTGATCAGTGGTTGAAATTGATAAGTTATTGGCAGCAAATTGCAGCAGTCTCCTGAATTTTAAAGTTATGCCTAAACCTAGCACTTCTGTCATATGTGATGCGGAGAATATGCTAATATTAGATGAAATGTCATACGACGTAGATGAGATGAAGGCTGAGCACTATAGATTATATGCATGTTTGACCGAAGAACAAAAGATGGGTTATGATAAGATTATGACTGCAGTTGATATTGGCAATGGTGTAGTGTTCTTTCTGTATGGGTATGGAGGTACGGGAAAGACTTTCATATGCAAGACATTGTGCTCTGTCTTACGAAGTAGGAGGGATATAATTCTTCATGTGGCTTTTAGCGGTATTGCTTCTTTGCTTCTTTCGAGGGTAGAACTGCTCACTTAAGATTCGGTATACCCATCAATGTCGATGAAAGCTCAACTTGCAGCAAGATTAAACCGGGTTCTGAAGTCTGTGGTCTTCTAAAGAAAATAAAGCTCATAATTTGGGATGAGGCTCCAATGACCCACAAGCACTGCTTTAAGGCTCTTGACAGGAGATTGAGGGACATTATGCGTACGTCTGAAGGTCGATGCTCTGATAAGCCCTTCGGTGGATTAGTTGTTGTGTTTGGAGGAGATTTCAGGCAATATTGTCGATTGTTCCCAAAGGAAGCCGACATAATATTGTGCATGCTACCATTAGTTCATCTAAACTTTGGAATTCGTGTGAAGTCCTTAAATTGAAAAAAAACATGAGATTACAGGTAAACTCATCTAAACTCATCTGATATTAAACTCTCAATATTCTACGTTTCCCTATTTCAATAATTGAATATTTTATATCAATCGTTGTCAATATGCAGGTTGGATCATCTTCTTTCGATTATTTGGAGACCAAGGAATTTGCTGAATGGATTTTACGGGTCAGAGATGGGGATGTCGGTGGAGAAAATGATGGAGAAGTTGATATTAAGCTACCGGATGACATTCTAATAAGAGATGCAGTTGATCCTATTGCAAGTATCATCGAATATACTTATCCTAACATTTTACAGAACATGTTTGTTGATGGATTCTTTCAGAATAGAGATGTTTTGGCACTAACCAACGAAATAGTAGATAGTATCAATAATTATGTGATGTCATTGTTGCCCGGTGAAGAGGTGGAGTATATGAATTCAGATAGCATCAGCAAGGAGGACGGAGATATTGCTGGCCACGAGGATATATTCTCTGTTGAGTTTCTTAATACGATTAAATGCTTGGGATTGTCGAACCATACTATTCGTCTAAAGATTGGATATATGGCAATGCTACTTAGGAACATCGATCAAGCATCAGAGCTATGCAATGAAACGAGAATGATCGTCACGAATCTATGAAAACATGTGGTTAAAGCAAGAATACTTTCTAGAAAGAATCTTGGCATGAAGGTGTTTGTGCCTATAATGATTATGGGCCCATCATATTTGAAAAAATTCCCTGTCAAGTTTCAACGTAGGCAGTTCCCATTAGTCGTCTGATTTGCTATGACCATAAATAAGAGACAGGGGGCTTTTGCACGTTGGACTCTACCTTCCCAGACCTATATTCAGCCATGGTCAATTGTATGTGGCAATCTCCAGAGATACTAGCAAGAAGGGGCTCAAAATATTGATTTGTGAAAAGGATTGTCAAATGCACAACACGACTATCAATGTGGTCTATAAGGAAGTTTTCCACAAACTGTGAGGTAATCGTAACATTATAAACATTTATACTAGAAAATAAATGAAGTACAATTAACATATGCTTGTACGTATCAGTCACATTTGTTTTCTTGACATATCTTTTTGCTTATATTGACAGTTTCGGCGGGCGGGTAATTTGTACTTCCTTACGATATCTATATTATCATTCACACCAGTCAGGTACGTGAGGATCAATCTGTACCAAGTATATTAATTTATCTAGGTACATGCATTTCAAATACAACAAAGCATGATGTGGCATGGAAAGTTATTTTCTTAGCAGAATACATATGCAATCTAATTTAGTTTAGTCTTATTTCAAATGTGCAGGAATCGTACTCAATTTCATCAATGAGGTATCATTCTATGTTCAATCAAACTCCATGTCGATTTGATTCACTTTGTTCATCTTCTTCTTTTCTATTTGTTTCTATTTCAACCTTAAATAAATTCTTATTTTTCTTTTTAAATCATTAGTCAATTGTGAGGACGTGGTGGTGTCCTGGAGTGGAAATTTTACGGTTTTCCGAACCGGGTGGTTTAAAGCCTTCCAGGCTGGGGATAATGATTTGGGAGGTTTATTCGGTCTTCCGGACTGAGTGGTTTAAAGCCTTCCGGGCTGCGGATATAATGATTGGGCTGATTTATGCGGTCTCCCGGACCGAGTGATTTAAAGCCTTCCGGGCTGCAGACATTGATTTGGCTGATTTATGCGGTCTCCTGGACCGAGTGATTTAAAGCCTTTCGGGCTGCGGACATTGATTTGACTGATTTATGCGGTCTCCCGGATCGAGTGATTTAAAGCCTTCCGGGCTGCAGATAGTGATTTGAGAGATTTATACGGTCTTCCGAATCGAGTGGTTTAAAGCCTTCCGGGCTGCGAATAGTGATTTGGCTGATTTATGCGGTCTCCCGGACCGAATGGTTTAAAGCCTTCCGGGCTTCGGGTGATGGTGAGGACGTGTTATGCCCTGTGACTTATGGTTGTGTCGTACGTGGGGATGTGTTGTGTCCTCTGGCTGTGTTTGTGTCATGACTGGGGATGAGTTGTGTCCTCTGACTGTGTTTGGGAGGCGTGATTACCTTGTGCTTTGATTGTGAGAGGCATGATTGCCTTGTGCTTTGTCCGCTGGGGAAAGGTTGGACTTACGATGACTGTCGGTGTTCATCTGCTGGGGACGCGTAGTCTCGTATGGGCTTTGTCCGCTGAGAAGGTGATTTCGGGCTTACTTTGATGGCCGGTGTTTGTTTCACCGTTTTGTATTTTGGAGGCATTTTGTGCCTTGGGATTTGTGTTTGGAGGGGTTTGCGCCTTTTGTGTTTGTTTTACCGTTTTGTATTTTGGAGGCATTTTGTGCCTTGGGATTTGTGTTTGGAGGCGTTTGCGCCTTTTGTGTTTGTTTTACCGTTTAGTGGGCGAGATTCGGGCTTACGATGACGGCCGAGATTGGTTTACCGTTTGGTGGGCGAAATTCGGACTTACGATGACGGCCGGGGTTTGTTTGGTTGGGTTAAGGACCAAACTGCATTGAATCTGCTGAAATAGGCCTTTGGACAGCCAGGGGCGAGGATTATAAGGGCAAAGGGGTAATTTGGCCATATAATGCAAAGAGGTCCGTACGGATCTCTGTGGGATTTTAAATTCCCAGAATTTGATCAGCTTCAGCAACGAAGCAATTCCCATTTTTCCCCCTTCCAGTTCGTGAAAAGCCGAGAGAGAGGGAGAGAAAACCTTGGTTTTGATCAAAAATTCCCCAAGTAAATCCTCCGCATTTGCTTGAATTGCTTGTTATGGTGGTAAGAGCAAGAAGAGGTCGTCGTCAACGGGGTCAAGGGGCCATTGAACAAAGGGCGGACCTTCAAAGGAATTGCACTTCCTTCGTGTCTTCGTCGAGGAATCCGGATGTGTTGTATCCGGATCCGGAGGTGCACAATATGCGAGATAGGATCGCCGGGGAGGTAAGAAATCAATTTTGTCTTGATTCTCGCTCGAATTATTGTATGCTGGAACTAGGTTTTAATCCTTCGCATATTTGGGGCTTTTTGTTATTGCCATGCTTTTTTGCGAAATTCGCGATGAATTGTTGAAATTGAGCATGTAAGGATTATGGGTATGTGATTTTTGTGCAAAAATGTGGAGATTAGCTCTTATTTGTAAACATAAAGTGTCTCTCTTTGAAATGCATGCTTTGGTGTTTTGTACCCTATGCTATTTCTATGTATGTACATTGCGAAAAAGTCGTCGTGTAGGGACGGACTTTGTAAAAAAAAAGGAGTGTGACATGTGCCGTGTTTTGTGGTGGGTTTTTTGTCTTGAAAGTGTGTGCCGTGTAGGGACGGATTTTTTTGAAAATGTGTCATGTAGTGTGTACCGTGTTTTTGTGACGGACTTTGTGGGGAGCTTATGTGCAATGTGCGCCGTGTTTTGTGACGGGTTACATGTGGAAAATTATGTGCAATGTGTGCCGTGTTTTGTGATGGGTTGTTTTTGTTTTGCCGTGTTGGGACGGACTTTTTATGCTTTGTCGGGTTGGGACGGACTTTTTTTATGCTTTCGTTTCCTTTTGGTATTTTGCATTAGGTAATGTGACTGACGTACCTTTGCTGTGTTTACCTGCAGGATGAGGGGCCTTTGTCCGGAAAGGCCAAGAAGATGAAGTCTCGGGGTCGCTCGAGGCTGTAGTTGAGCTGTGGCAGCACTTGCCGGATATTTCCAGGGAAGGTAGGCCGAGTCCTAAGAGGCTGGTCTTTGCTTCTGGTTTGGGCGCGTTCGTGGAGAACCTGGCCGGGATTGCAGAGACGAGGAAGAACAAGAGCATCTTCCTGGCCTTGTCTGAGTATTGGTGGGACACCACGTATACCTTCCATCTGAGCTGGGGAGAGGTGATGGTGACTCCCACCGACTTTGCGGCGATTACCGGGCTTTCCTTCAAAGGAGGGCCAGTGAGGTGGCGAGACAGGATATCCGATGGGAGGCTGGCTGAGCTGCTGGGCTTCGCGCCTTCTCCTCGTAGGGGCCTGGGCATGTTATATGGCGATGTGGAGGCGCAGATTACGGCCAACATCGGGGCCTATCGCCGGGGTACCGGCTTGGTGACGGCTGAGCAGCTGGCGCGCTCTTTCTTTTGGTTCGCTCTTTCCGAGACTTTGTTCTCGAATCACGCTACCTTGGCTCCTTTTCCTCTATTGGAGAGCTTGGTGGATTTGGAAAGGGTTGGTGAGATAGCTTGGGGCGAGGCGGGCTTAGCCGAGCTCTATTTTTCCTTTGACTGGTTTAGCCGAGGCGTGGCCAGTTCTCTGGGATGCTTCGATTTTGCTTTGGAGGTATGAGTTTATTGCTGTTTGTGATTTAGCAGTTTGTCATTTCTCCGTTTTCTTTTGCCCTGAGATTTATCTGCTTTCGTTGCAGGTGTGGTTTTATGAGATCTTCCGGTGCTTTTCGTGGGATCAGGATGCTGAGGCCATGGAGGCCTATCCTGCTATGCTGGGCTGGGCCCGTCAGCTGAGGAGGAGGAGAACGAACAGGGGGAAGCTCACCATCGCCTATCGGGATGTGCAGGAGTTCCTGGAGAAGGATAGCTCGGCGGAGTTTGAGCTGTATCCCTGGGCTCGGTATGGCGGCGATGAGCTTGAGGGTGGTCCCGTGGTGACGGCGCAGAGGAAGATGCTGCGGGGCCTTACTTGTGATGTTATGTACTTGGGGGAGAGGGTGTTCTGGCAGCATGGCCTGGGTGTGCCCCTATGGCTCCGAGGGATCCGCCCTTTGGGATGATGCATCCCCGCGACATGGATGTGTTAGAGTACGACAGGTACTTGGGCGGCGTGAGTGCCGAGGAGTTTATTTTGTTTGAGGAGTACGGGGCCTTCGTCAGGAGGAAGCTGAGGACGCCACAGGTGTTGGCGAGAGAGAGGCGGGATGGCCCACCACGTCCTCCAGATGTTCCGGTGCCTGGGCCGGACTTTACATATGTACGCGGGGATTCGTCGAGGCAGGGTGTCGGTACCCGTCCCTGAGCAGGCTCCTGCTGCCAATCGGGTTGACCCAGATGCGCCAGTGAGTGTGCTTACTTTTTTCCATCTTGGCATCTTTTCCGTATTTTTCTCTTTTTGTTGAGCATGACTGCATCTCTTTTGCTGAGCGTTTCTTTGGTTGTTTGCTTGTGCAGGTCTCGGGGAGATCCTTTGACACGTTGACCCACCGTTACGTGGCGATGCGGTCTTTTGTGAAGAAGATGGCGGGAAAGCTGTCTTACCAGTCTTCGCGACGTGTGCCGGCGTACGAGCCAATGCCTTCGAGGCATTCCGTGGATGTTCCTCCATCGAGAGCTGAGCCAGGACCGCAGCAGGAGGGACTCGTTCGGGGGAGGCATAGCACGGATGCAGGGACGTCTTCGGGGGTCCGGAGGCCGCCGATTTTTCACCAGTTCTTGCCGGCGCTGGAGTCTCAGACTCTCAGGGAGAGGGTTTGTCGGAGCCTTCCTTCTTTGATCCTTTTACCAGGCTCGATCCTGCGGATTACCTCGAGTACTTGCCTCAGGAGGGGGTCCAGTATTCGGATGACGAGGGCGTAGCTGGCGAGTTTGCCGAGATGCCTGACTTCACGTTTGATTAGGTCGATGATGAGGAGTCGGAGTAGGGCTCATTTGCTTTCCCTCTTTGCATATTTTTGTTTTTTTTTTGTTTAGCAACAGACATTTTGGTACCTGTAATAAAACACTTGTATTTTCACAGCAAAGTATTTTATTTTAAGATGTAATGTCGTATTTTGTGATTCATGGGGATTGTCCTAGGAATTGTTGCTAGTTTATTATTTGTGCATGCCACGTGAGATGGGAGTGCGTTTGTGGGTAGTGTATGCTTGCCGGAAATGGCTTTGGCCAGAGTTTGGGCAGTTTGGAGCAAGGTCCTGCTGGGAACAGTGGCTGTTGTACTGTTTGCTGGAAATGTGGGACCAAGATGCAAGGAGGTCCGTACTGACCAACCTAGGGTGCAAAAAGGTCCGTACGGATCTTCCTTGCTTTTGGGGAAAGGATAAGTGTTTTCAGGATGTCTGATCTTTCCCCACTTCCCATTTGCAGTCATTTCGAGCTTTCTTCCCCATTTTCTCTAGGAACCTCCATTTTTGCCATGGATTCTTCGTATGTTCCACGAGTTTTGCCGAGGCTTTCAAAGGAGAGGCAAGCATACTTCCTTGAGCGGCTGAAAATGTGGATGCGACACCGTATGAGGCATCAGAGGCGGGCTTTCGAGGTGAGGTTTCGACTCTGCTCGGTTTGGTCCCTTAAGGAGTTGGTTCCTGATTGGGAATTGTTACGGGCTACTGCGAAGCTCTGGGACGTTAGGAGGAATGTGTATAGCTTCTCCTATAATGAAGTGACGCCCACTTTTGAGGATTTTCGGGCTATGTTGGGAGGGCCGGAGGTGGAGGCCATCTCGCTTCCTTTGATTGGCGGTGCTGCCGTGAGCGTGAAGCTTGCATGATTTCTTCAGACTTCGTTGGAAGAAGTGCAGGGTATGACCTTTGATTCGGGTCACATTGACATTTCTGCCCTGACGGAGCGGTTTATGAGTGATGACGAAAGAGACATCTCGTGGGATGCATTTGCCTTGTGCGTGATAGCGACTCTTTTCATGGTCAGCTCCCTTGGGGTTTACGATGGCTCTTTGCTGGATGTGGTAGGGCACTGCAGGGCCAGAGAGGATATTGTGCCATTGGTGCTGGGGGAGACCCTTCACGGCATTGATCATCTGGCGACTGGAGATAGGTTCATGAGAGGGGGAAGCCCCGCTTTGCTCACCTTGTGGCTGCGAGAGAGACTTCATGCTATGCCCGAGGCTCCGACGTCGTTTAGCCCGTGGTCGTTTGCTCGGCGACCTCTTGTATTAGATATGTATCAGTCTGCCTGAGAGAGATGGATGGCACAGCTTGGTAAACATCAGATCCGCTGATGGGTTCTGCACTGGGGGATTGAGACTAGGAGAGCCTTTCAAGAAGGGTCATATGTTGTCAGAGTTCCTGGTTTGCCTTGGTCCTCCTTCTACATTCTGTCGCATGTTTTCCAGCAGTTCGGGATGAGGCATGAGCCTTTGCTGGGCTGGGACGACCTTGCCACTGCGGAGGTGACTCCTCTTTGTATGGCAGCTCCAGGTGCTCTTTTGTATTTTCTGAGGGTATGGAAGTATTCCGCTTTCCCACCTGTGGTGCTCCTTCGATGTCGGGAGAGCGTTGTATTGACCACCGAGTACCTGGATTGGTACGAGCAGCGCATTGGGCATTTCCAGGTGGTTTTGGGGAGCAGGCGTGAAGCAATTCTGGGGCCCGATTTCCGTCGTAGCTATTACCTTAGGAGTGCCGAAGCCTGGTCTGACCCTCAGGATGTTACGGGAGACGCTTTGTTTGACTACGAGACCAGAGTTGACCGACTGACGGAGAGAGGTCCTCTTTTGCAGACTCACAGGGAGGAGATCCGAGCCGAAGCACAGGCGAATGAAGCCCTGCGAGCTATTGGATTGTTTGACTCTACGGGGAGGACCCCTAATCTCGGATTGAGAGACGCAGAGCTGGCTCACATGGAGCGAAAGAAGACTTATCGGGGACGAGGGAAGAAAGGGAAGAATGGCAAGGGGACAAGCGCAGATGGTGCGGAATGACCTCCTAAGTATCCATTCATTGCATTGTAAACACATTATTTGTTAAATGTATTAAGCTGTCTTTTAGCATGTTGTGAACTTGAGAGTAGACTGTGCTTGAACTCATCAAGAAAATGTTGTAATCGTTAGTGATTTGTGATTTACTTTTAAAGCTTTGTCGAGACGCAAGTTCTCTTGTTCGCCCTTTTTTTTCTTTTGTGAGCCTTGGCGGCGTCCATCTTTGGACCTTTCTGTTGTATTTGCGGACTGAAGCAGCCTGGGCCTTGACGGCAATCCCTTTTCGCCTGGGTTTTGTATTTGGATGGGAGGTTGGATGATCCTTTGACAAGTCGTTTTGACGGTCTTTTCCGTGGCTTCCTTGCCTCTTGTTTGTTGGCGTCGGGCTCTTGACCTCTTTTTTTGTAGCTTCTGCTTGAGCTTATTTTTTTTTGAAAGCCTTTGCTTGAGCAACTTTTTCTTCTTCTTTTTTTTTGAAGCGCGTGAGGGCGAAGACAAGCCCCTGGCTTGGAAGTTGACATGGGTCAGTCGTTTGATGCTGAGTGACCTTCGGATGTCCTTTGATGTTGCCGCCGTCGTTTGACTTGGTCAAGGTGATATTGGGGGCATGCTCTTGGAAAGTGCGTAGTTTGATGGAGGTCTTGGTTGACATTCAAACTTTTGACCTTTTTGTGTGTTTTTAGACCGGACCAATTAAGGTTGCCTACGTTCCCCCGGACTAGAGGGCTCAGGTCTGCGTAGTTCGACACTACATGGAGTGCCAAGAGATGCACAATTGGTCTTCTTTAGGCGAAGTATCTGCAAAGTTTGCTTCCGTTGACTGTATTCATGAAGGGATTGCCGTCTAGACTGTCAGCTTCATGGCACCTCCGGAGAAGATCTTTTGAACCACGAAAGGGCCGATCCATGTTGGTTCCCATTTTCCCAGTGGGTTGGTTCGAGTGGGAGGCTTTTCTTTGAGTACCAGATCGCCTTCCCTGATGTCTCGGGACTTGACTTTCTTGTCGAAAGCTCTAGCCATCATGCTTTGGTAGGCTCGGACGTGTTCCATGGCCTTTGGTCGTCGCTCGTCTAGCAGAGCAAGTTCGTCGTGTCGGCTTCGGAGCCATTCGATTTCGTTGATTTCGTTTTCCAGCAGCACTCGAAGTGAGGGAATTTCCAATTCAACGGGCAGTACTGCTTTCATCCCGTATGTCAGGGCGAATGGAGTTTCTCCCGTGGCTGTTCTGACTGATGTTCGGTAGCCCCAAAGTGCAAGGTGTAGCTTCTCGGGCCAATCATGTCCTCGGGTGGTCATTTTTCGGATGATCCGTTCGAGGGTCTTGTTTGGTGCTTCTACGGCGCCGTTTGTTTGTGGTCGGTAGGGAGAAGACTTGTGGCGTGTGATCTTGAATTCGGCCAACAGTCTGTCGCATTCTCCTTCGAAGTGGGAGTCGTTGTCTGATATGACCTCGTTCGGGATGCCGTATCGGCAGATGATGTTTTCCTTGAGGAAATGCGCGACTTTCTTGGAGGTGAGCACCTTGTAGGACTTGGCTTCGACCCATTTTGTGAAGTAGTCGATGGCTACCAAGACGAACTCGTGGCCGTTGTTGCCTGGCGGAGCAATTTTCCCGATGACGTCGATTCCCCATGTGGCGAAGGGCCAGGGCGTAGTCATGCAGTAGAGATCGTGAGGAGGTAGATGATTGAGGTTGGAGAACTGTTGACACTTGGCGCAGCTTCGGACAAAGTAGATGCAGTCTGCCTCCATGGAGATCTAGTAGTAGCCCATCCAAAGAATGATTTGCATCAGGGCTCTGGCGTTCATGTGGGGGCTGCAAGCCCCGTTGTGGTCTTCGTTCATGAGCTCGTTTGCTTTTTCCTGGCTGATGCAGCGTAGGAGCGGTCCTTGGTAGCGTTTTTTGTATAGCATGTTTCCAAGGATGACAAAGTGAGAGGCGAGGCGTTTTAGGGCCATGATGGTCTTGGCTTTGACTCATTCCTTGCATTGGCCTTCTTCGTTCATGAAGGCGGTTTCCCCATTTTTGAGGTATTGGAAGATCTGATTGACATGCAATGTTGATGAGGAGGCTCCCGATTTGCGACTCTTTGGCTCTTCAGTAGTTCTCAAACTCACTGTGATTGAAACCTTTCTCGGCAGCTTGGGGCCCGGTTTTTCTCTCATTTGACAGTATGCTTAAATTTTTGTTTAATGCATTCGTTCAATTAATGTGTCTGCCTCTTTGTTAGATGAGTTGTTATTAACGGTTTGTGTGTTAGTTAACTCATCATTTGTTAAAGATGCAATGAAAGGATATTTTAGAAAGGTCGGACCTTTTATTGAAAGCTTAGGGAAGATACATTGTTGATCATGGACTCACAATCTTCGGGCGTAGAGCCGTCAGATGACTCAAAAGACGTGAATTCCTAGACAACATGACTCGAAGCTAGACTCTAGGCGACGAGGGATTGGACCAGGCTTCATTACTCTTTGCGGGCTGTAGGTCAAGAGAGGGTGGCGATGGCTTTGGGGGCCACTCTTCAGTTGATACGGATCCCGGAGGATAGCTTGCATGTGGTTCGACTTCAAACCAGATCGCGGAGGTTTTTGGTTGCTCCTTTGATGATGTCCTCCATTGTTGTTGCTGTCAGGTCTTGGGGGACCTTGATGGTAGAAGTCACTGAGAGCTTCTTCTAGGAGGGCGAAGCATTCACTAATTCGGAGTTGATTCTTGCTGATGTTGATTATCTTCATAGAATCTGCCTCTTTATATGGGTTCTTTGCTTGGACGACATTTACGATGTCTGAATCGAGGGGGCAGGCTATCTATCTCTCCTTATCTGATCAGGCCTTGGAGGAGGTTGCGCCATTGTTCATCTAGGTCAGACACCGGGATGTTGAATTGGACTATGCTGTGATGGCTGTCCCCGTGAGATCCGAGCGTATCGGCAAGAGGGTTGTCTTGCACCAGTGGGTCGGTGATGAGCCAGTTTTCAAGAGGGTTTTCGGCGAAGTATGGGTCTACTCCTCGATCAAGCTCCATCTGGGCATCCATCTCTTGATCCTCTTTCAAGCATTCTTCGCAGTCGCATAATTCGGAGTTGTCGTCTTGGCCCATGAGCTCTTCAATCTCTAGCTCATCGCGTCTTAGAGCGTGGATGTAGGGATCTACTTCGTAGCGGGACAGGGCTGGAGATTCGCCTGCAGAGGAGTATTCGGTCATGTCGGGACCTTCTTCTGGGTCATAGCTTGATGTCCAAGCACTTGCCATCGTGCTGCTTCCGCGGATCACCTCGAGGATTCCCTTGGCGTTGATGAATTTCACGCATTGGTGAAGAGTAGATGATACTGCTTTCATCTGATGCAGCCAAGGTCGTCCCGGTAGGGCAGAGAAGGTTAGTTTGATATCCACAACTTGGAATTCCACCGACTCCAATTGTGCGTCAAATTGGATCCTCAGATTGATTACTCCTACGACAGGGCGTGGAGTGGAGTCGTAAGCTCGGATTATCCGGGGCGAAGGTCTCATCAGGGAGCGGTCGATGCGGAGTCGCTTCAGTGTGCTCAAGGCAATGATGTTGACTGCGGAGCCGTTATCGATCAAGACGTTCGGGAGGTAGAACATCTCTATCTTTATGAGGATGAGGAGGGCCTCGTTGTGTCTATTTTCACATATCGGCAAGTCTTCGTCTGTGAAGGCTAGACCGCTTCCGGTGCTGCCATTCGATTCAGTCTCCTCCGTGGAGCGTTCGATCCATCCATTGGTGTGTCTTGATCGTGGCAGAGATCGTAGGGAGACACTCTCCCTTGGGCGTTCTTGTCTGGATTCCCGGTCACGGGACCGTTTGACTCTGGTTTCGCGTTCCCACTCGTAGCGGGATAGTATGTTGACGGTTTCGGAGATTGCAGAAGGCCTACTCTCGCTTGGAGTTTCGTCGAAGGATATCGTGTTCACCCTGTCGTTTCGGGGGAATGGATTTCCAATGTGTTGGGGCCACGGGGGCGTTCCAATTTTCCTTCTTCGATTAGCCCCTGGACCACTTGCTTTAGCACGAAGCAATTGTCGGTGGTGTGACCGGGGTAGTTGTGGAAGGCGCAGTGCTTGCTCATATCCATGTTGGGCTTGAGAGTCTTTGGTTGGAAATTCTCGAGAGGCTTGAGAAGATTTCGCTTTACCAATGCTTCAAATACTTGGCCTAGAGGCATTTCGAGGTTGTCGAAATGCTGGAACTGTGGGATGCGAGGGGGATTGTTGTTCCTCGGGGGTGCCTGATCACGGTTTACTTGAGCTCCGTTTTGGATGTAGTGTACCGTTCCGGCTGCTTCTTTTCCTTTGTTCGGGACAGGTGCTGGATTTGACAGGTTTGTCCGATAGCGGTAAGACGAAGCAGGGGTTGCTGTTGTCTTCTGAAGGCTCAGGGTCTTTTCGAACTTGGTTCCGGCGTTGACCATGGCTCGGAGATCTGGATAGAAGTGATGGCTGATCAAGGTCCTCAGAGATGGTTTGAGGCAGGAATGGAAGATGTCCATTTGTTCTTTCTTGGAAAGTGGATCCATTATCTCGCTTAGCTTCCAATTCCATCTTTTGTAGAACTCACCCACAGGCTCGTCGTCCTTTTGTTCGGTGGCTTGCAGATCGTGGGGGTTTGTCTCCCACTCAAGGTTGGCGCGGTACTTCTCCAGGAAGATCTCGCTGATTTGGTCCCACGTGGAGCGGTTTTCTGCCTTTACATTGAGGAACCACCTTAGCGCTGTGGATTTGAGAGAATGCTGGAAGTGCTCCGCCATTTGTTGAGGGGTTGCTCCTTTGGCTCTCATTCCCAGGACATAGGTGTCGATGTGGGTTTTTGGGCATTCTGTCCCGTCAAAACTTTTCCATTTCCGGCATCCTGAATTTCGGAGGAAGCGGGACCACCTTGTTCGGATCGGTGGGCATGAGGGAGTCCTTTCGAGAGCTGGCTAGTTTGCCTTGCATGTCCTTCATTTGCTCAATCAACCAAGCCATGTGGGGATCGGCAGGTTGAGGCGGGTTGCTGTTTTCGGGGATGGATACCGAAGAGGGTGGTGGATTGGCCGATGGGATCGCCATTCAGGAGTCTTGGGGAGGTATTTGAGTGTATACCAACCCATACCCTGGAGTGTTGAAATTAAGGGCGTGATTGCCCGGGCCGCTAACGGTTGTGTTTGGGAATTGGGAAAATGTTTCATTAGCCCCAAGTGGCAGACCAGCGGGTGGTAGGTTTGAGATGTAGGGATATCCGCTTAGGATGCCTGTCCCGGATAAACCTTGGGATTTTTGGTTATGGTTTCGAGGCTCGTATAGAGGCAGAGGATTGAATCCCGGGGGATACCGAGATGCATTGGGATCTGGTGGAGCAGGCCCGTATGTGTGCTGTTGATACTGAGCTTGGGGCGCAGGGCCGGGAAATTGACTGTGCTGAGGCGGGCATGTCGGAGCTGCTTGACTGATGCCTGAGTGGAGCTTTGAGCGAGAGCTGCTTTGCGTTGCTGGGATCTCGTAGCTTGGCGGAGGTGGGACATGCTGATAGCTTTGAGGACCCGGGGGAGCTGGTATTTCTTCGTCTTCTATGAGGACGAAGGTCCCATCAGGTTGGGGAACAGCAACGGTTCCACGAAGGCGCAGGGTGTCTACGATCCAGGCTTGCTGCTCTTCTTGGCGCTTCTTGAGAGTTTCGAAAGCTCGCAACACCTCCTTCATTGTCTGAAGGTTTCTTAGTGGCGGGGTTCCGTTTCCCTCACTGTTATCTGTTGATCCCACCATGGGGGAGTAGCGGACTGCGCGGACCGCTGAACCGGAAGGGCTATCGGACCTTGTGACCTCGATACTGAAAAGGCGGCTCCCGGGTATTCTCAACCACTCTCGGTTTGCTGGAGGGGGTGACGGGTAAGGTTTAGGCACGGGAAGGCCTTTTGGATAAAAAAAGGGGGAAAGCTCACGTGACATGCGGTTTCTTTTTTTTTTTTTAATTTACTTAAAACAGTGTTTTCTCAGAATCCTAGGTAGGTTGGAAAAGATTGCTCTTCTTTTTCGCAACTATGCTAGATCCTGGGTCAGTGGAGACATCTGTGCGGCTATAAGCCCCTCGTTTTGCACCTGTATTTCGACATCCCAGGGTGGACAGCCCTAGGCGAGGGTCCTATAGGGCAAGCGGTTTCCACCGGCCTAAAAGAAAAATCGAACCTAGGGACCAAGCCCGTCATGTTCGTTTTAATGCGTGAGACATGTGAATAGTGAGCCGAGCCGGCCCCTGAGTCAAGATCTGGTCGAGAGTTCGGCATGACCTCTCTTTATCTTGCTTGCGCAAGGGATCTGTGACATTAGGCGTTGGCTGGGTCATATCGTCATGGCTGACGTAATAAAGGCTTGATGACGTGGTGTCATGTAGGCATGGATGTATATCCGGGACGGAACATCGCCTGGGTGTAGCTTCGGAAATCAAGATCAGGTCAAGATTTTAGCATGACCTTTCATCGCTTTGCTTGCGCAAGGGATCTTAATTTCCGAGCTTCGACTCAGAAAATGGCCGGCATGGGATATGTATCCAGGCTGTATGACACGGACTGGGTAAAAACCAACCGAGTCTGGACAGAGTGTGACGCAAGCGTGCATGGTTGACACTGGCTAGGATGGGATATTTGGAATGATCCCGTGCGCGTCCGAGAGGCGTAGGAAGGCCAAACGAACTGCAAGTGAGACCACCCCGGGTTAAGGGTTGTAGTGTGTAGTGTATCTGAGGCAGCAGTGCGCGTAGCGTGCGGTGTACCGACGCAGCAGTGCGAGTAGTGTGCGGTCTCCAAAATTCTTTTTCTGAGTAAAACAGAAGTTTTTGAAGAATTTTAAATGTATGTACACAGATGTATATTGATGCATTTTTTTGTATTTTTATTTTTTTTGTAAAATAAAAAAAAGTAAAGCACATGCACAGACACAACAGTTAAAAAAGGGGTAAAATGAAAGTTTGACCCTCATCATTGTTTTTTTAAAAAAATCTTTTGTTTTGTTTAAAAGTTTTTTTTTAAAACAAAATATTCCCCAGCGGAGTCGCCAACTGAAATTACCCGGATCCGAGAGGCAGCGCAATCGCGCCCCGGCATCTGGCATTTCGCTTTTGTGCGTTGGAGGGAGGTGTCTCGCTGTGTGTTTGCTTTGTAGAGTCGCCACGCCATTTTGATTAAGCCCAAAACATTGAGAAAAGACATCAGTTAAAAAATAAACTGTTTTTGTGTGATGAGATTTTTGAGTTCGGAGGTCAGGTTACTCCTCGGGAAGAGAATATTAGAATATTAGAGCTCACCCGAGTAGCATCGTTAAAAAAAAACGAGTCTTTCGGTACCCCTTCTTTCTTTAAGTGTTGTGTGTGTGTGTGTGCTTTTAAAAATGCATGCGGTATCGGATGTCTACATTGTACACTGCTTATTGAAATGTATTGAAATAGTGTAGGAAGGAAGCCTTACCAATGTTGATTTGTGTCTGTCTTCCGCTGTGGAATAGCGTTTGAGGATGGAATAGTGTTCCGGGACGGACCGGGATTGCTTCGGGATGTACCGGTTGTCTGCTGATAGAGCTTCGGCGTGCCTCGAGATTGTCAGGTGTGCACTCGGGCAGAGTTTCAGCGTGCGTTGGGATCGCAGGGATTGTTGGATGGATTTGGACAGAGGTTCGGCGTGCGTCGGGATCGTTGGCTGGATTCGGGCAGAGGTTCGGCGTGCGTCAGAATCGCCGGTTTGACTCGAAAAGAGCCGGGACGCCTCGGGAAAAATCAAGCAAGGCTTCAGAGTACCACGAGGGGCATCAGAATACCTCGAAAGTGCCTCGGGGCAGCGCGGGAGCGTCTCGGGAGCGCTCGAAAGGGCTTCGGAGCACCACAAGGGAGCTCGGAAGGTCCCGAAAGGAACCGAAAGGGACCGGGAGTGCCTCGGAAGGACGTAGAGGGGGAGTCAGAAGGCTTAGGGAGAGAGGAGAAGAGGGAGTTGTGTGAAATGAGGGAGGGAGAGCCCTCTATTTATAGTGTAGGAAAAATTGCAAGAAGGTTCGTACGGACCTTTGTGCAAAACTAAAGTTTTAGTTTTTCCAGATTTGAGGGAATAATGTGGACTTTAAGAGGATTCAGTAATTATGATGTCTGGTAGCAAAGAGGTCCGTACGGACCTTTTAGCATGCAAAGAGGTCCGTACGGACCTTCTATGCTTTTCCCATTTTTGCATAATTCCCAAAAAGTCATTTTATATTTTTTTGTCCCAGAAAGCCCCCCCCCCCTTTGTTTGGTTGGTGATTTTTTGGGCCTTTGAGGGTTTTTTTAGGGTTCCGGGTGTTCGAGACTGCGTTTGAGTGAGTCTGCGGTGTTTCCCGGGTGTCCAGAAGAGGGTGATCCAGATTGGGGTACTTACAATATGCGGCCATTAAGCAAACAACAACAACACAGTATTTGTGGTGTCCTTATGAATATAATTATGTGGTGAAATAATTCATGTCTTTGATAAGTGTCCGTGTTCTTATCACGTTTGTCCAACGTGTGTTAGTATGCCATTGTGTCAACTGTTTCCTTTATAAGTGTTTGACAGCCGCATCTGCGGCTGTGTTATTGTTAAGGAATACTAAAGTTATTTTTGTTTAAACTGCTTTCTTTTGATCTAAAAATTATCAAAAGGTCTCAAGGAATTTGTAAACTAGAGTTACTGAGAATGTCAACAGCAAATTACATTTATAAGAAAGTAGGAGTATAACTTTCGACGCTAGGACATAAATTTCTGCATAAGACAATTGGTTTGTGTAAAGTATGTTTTAAGAAATCCAATTGTTAAATTAAATTGGATCATTGACATTAAACAAAACGAAGTTAATTCATGATAATTTTTAGGTACGATTCGTTAATATATTAATTGGGGTTATCCAAACATATTCAAAATAAATATATAAAGGGGTTATCTATGATCCAATTTCCCATAGAAAATCATAAATAAATTTATTTTATGATATGCGGAATTTGAAAAAATAAGAATAACAAACGGGTATGGTGTATTGGATAATTAATCCACTAGGAATTATGTCAGTCGGATAATTAATCCACTAGGAATTTATTGAAATTATGTAAATCAAGTATACATTTTTAATTCAATATAAACGTTGCATATTATTTATTTATTTATTAACTTGATTGAATTTTGATAAAAAATTTGTGTAAATGAGGGGTGGGTTGTGGTGTATGTTAAGTTTAGTGAGTTTTGGACTATAGGGCTAGGGAGGCTGAGGGAGAGATTATAGACATGGGTGATGGGTTGCCATCAAGAAAAAGGGTGAATTTTATTTGCAAGGCACCAAATGTGTAAGGCACTTTGAAATGACCATACTGCCCTTGTATATATAACAAAAAAAAAATCACAATTTCATCAACTACAGATTTCATAACCTCCTCGGAGCTCCGTACAGAGGCAGAAACGCCGTCGTCGTTGACAACAACTTCTTAATTTCCCCCGTCGGTAACCGTATCTCCGTCACCGACCTCATTAAATCCGAACCCTAACCCTTCCTTTCCAGTCCTCCTCCAATTTCTCCCGTATTGCTGCCTCTCCTGACGGCGTTTTCCTCCTCGCCATCGACGATAACTCACGCTGCCTCTTCATTAACCTCCGCCGTCGCGCCGTTCTCCACCGCATTTCATTTAAGAAGCCCGTCGCGGTTGCCAAGTTTAGCCCCGATGGGTCTCTCATTGCTGAAATGACCGTAAAATTGTTTAGTAAACCGTAATGTTAAGATCTTCAAAATTGATATAGAGTAAACTGACTCTACTACTAGCCCTAACCTAAATGCATACACTCGTACTAATTTACACGAAATGTTGAATGACATTTCGTGTAAAATCATACGAAATAATTTTTAACATTTCGTGTATATTCATACGAAATTTAAAGGAAAATTTCTCCTGTGGATTTCGTGTGAATATACACGAAATGTTGAGAACCATTTCGTATCATTTTACACGAAATGTTATTCAACATTTCGTGTAAATCTACATCTACACGAAATAACTCAATACATTTCGTGTATTTTCATACGAAACATATCTGACAACGTCGTGTATAATCACACGAAACATCCGCGTACGGGTGAGGGCAGTTTTGTCCATTGTCCGTGCCTTGCAAATAAGGTGCCTTGCAAATAACCACGCCCAAGAAAAAGAAAGGAAAGGAAAGAAGGTGGGTGCATTTAGTGGTTTGGGGTGTAAATAGTACTACTCTCAAAAGAAACGACATCGTAACAATTGTCATAAGGCAAAATTCCCGGAATGAGGCCTGGTCGTCACCGTTTTGTCTTTCTACAGAAGAAGTACCAGCTCCAGTTAGGTCTATGAATCCAAGGAGCTTATAATTATATCAATGGCGGATTAATCTTCTCCATTGATTTTTGCTGGAAGAGAAAGTAAATCGGTGTAATTTAATTTCAACAATGGCGTACATGAGTATGGGAGAGGCGAACAGAAGGATTACAGAATACCTAAACCGATTCTCCGACGCCATTTCATACCAAGACGCTTCCACTCTCAAGCGCCTTCTTTCTCTCTCCTCCGAGTCTCCTTCCCTCCTCTCTCTAGCCTACGCTCTCAACCTCAACCCAGGTATTAATTTCTTGATTTTTACTTAATTCGAATAGTTTGCTGAATTAGGGTTTAAATTCTGATTCTAAAGCCTTTAGTTTGTGCCTTAATTCGTTCTGTTAACATAAGTGTTTTCTTAATTTGTGCCTTGATTCGTTTTGTATACACATGTTATGTAGGAAGCTCTACTGCTTTTGAAATTGGAATGTTTTTGGTTTGTTGAATTAGATTTAAGCTCAGCTACTTATTTTGTGTGCAATAACGGGTGTACGTTCAATGTTTATCTTTGAAAGTACAATTTTTTAAGTGGTTGAGTTAGGATTATGGATTGTGGTATATTTTGAGATGCATACAGCTTTGATTTTGCTGAGTTAGGATTAAAAGTAGGCAACTAGCTTCTATTGTTGCTTATATGCCATTCTTGGCATAGATGTATGGATTTGTGCGTCAATGTGCATGTATGCTTACATCAATCTACTATTGTTTGGCCTGCTTGAACATCCACATAATTATTGACTTAGTCTTTATGTTTGACTGAGTGCTTCCACTTTTGGGCGTACACATTTAACGTGCAATGTCTACATTCCCTAGTTGGTTCCATGATCAGGAAGATTTTGCTTAGTGGAGTTGGGTTGTAGAATAGGTAGGAGTAAACTGAATAATATGGAATGTGAAATTGGTGGCATTTGGAGTACTTTTGGAGACAAATTAGGTTATATGGCCCAGAAGAACTATGAAAGGATCCAAATTTGTCTTCATGATTGGCGACTAATCAAGAAGGGGAGTTAGGAGATAATGTCAGTCGTAAAAATATAATTCAAAATGGATGAAATGGATAAGTGGCCAAGTGCATTCGGAGTTTTGTGTAAAGACATACTCCCTCCGTCCCACTCAAAATAGGATTGTTGGATTGGGCACGGAGACTAAGGAAAAGTATTAGTGGAATAGATGCTGTGAGTATGAAATGTGAGGTAGGAGAGAGAAAGTGGGATAGGAAATAACAAGTGGAAAATGTTGTGAGTGTGAAAGTGGCTCCCATTAATAAAACATTTGTCATTTTGGGATTGTCCTATTTCTAGTGGGACACCAAAAATGGCAAAATGTCCTAATTCGAATGGGACGGAGGGAGTACAAGTTTATTATCGAACAAAAATGAGCCCCGCACTACTATATACTCCCTCCATCCCGATAATAGCTTCACCATTTTGGCTCGGCACGCAAATTAAGGGTGGAGAAAATGTTGCGAGTGTAATAGTAAAATAGGAGAGAGAATGAGTGGAGGAAATAGTAGATTTGAAAAATGTTGTGAGTGTAATAGTAAAATAGGAGAGAGAATGAGTGGGTGAAATAGTAAAGATTCTTTGCCATTTTAAGAAAGGTGAAGCTTCTAACGGAACGCCCTTTTAGGAAATTAGCGAAGCTTTTATTGGGACGGAGGGAGTATGTAAAAATATGTTGGGCATTTAAGAAAAATTATATTGGGGAACTACGAAGGAATTTGTTAATGAAATGGAAGTAGTCTACACACGAGAATGTGAGAGGCAAAATAAAAAAGGAAGAATGTCCATGAGAGTAAAAATCAATAGAATGCAATCAAAAATAGAAAACCGCTTGAGATGATTTAGGAGCGTATTGCATGGGCCTCTAACTACACCTGTAGCAAGTGGTATAGCCAATATCAACGAAAACTCTAGAGCTAGTATAAGGCGGAACAACATGGGTGACAATACTTAAAAAGAAAAAATTAATGTGAGGGATATGTTAATGGTCTTGCATTGTACCTTACATAATGGCAAACGGTGAATCAAGTGATTGAGACATATATTGAGTTGAGTTGAGCTGATCTATGGTGGCTGCACGAAGTCTAAGTTCATTGTTTATTGTTTCTGGAATCAGGGACCCTTTGTTGGTAGGGCTAGGATTTGAATTTGAAAAATGAACTTGTGATTGTTTTGTTGCATTTATATCGTTCCACATATTTGTTGTACGAGCCTAACAAAAATAAGTGTGTAAATTAGTGTGTGAAGATACATATATCTTCTGTTTGTGCATACTTTGCTATCTTGAACCTTTGTATCTTTTCAACCAGAGGTTTTGGGGTGTAAAATTATGACCATTCAAAGTTTAAAGTCAGTATTTTATTGTAGTTTCATCGTAAACTCAATTTACACTCGGTTAAACCGCACAAATTTTTCCCATTTATGTTTCAAGTATTTTTGCATAAATTTTGTCCGTGCAGATACTTATAGGTCTTATATTATCTGTTGTTTGCATTCTGTGTGAAATTAGGGCTTGAATTTAATCATGAGTGTAAATATATTTATCTTGCATTCTTACAAAACTTAATTTAAAGCTTGGGTCTTTTGGACAATAAAACTTGGAGCTTTTCATTGCTGCTCCAATTTGACTAAACTCTTCCCACTTTTCATTTATCTTTTACCGGGATGCTAATAGAGTGATTAGACAAAGCTGACAGATACTCGCAGTATGTGGAAATTATAGTTCCTATGTTTTGAGCCGTGCAGAATTATAGGCTTGGGAACTTGGTTGATTTCTACCAGGCGTTTGAAAAATCTGCCAAGTTTTTTTCGTAACTATTTTGAACTAAATTTCTGTTCTTGGTTTTGACTTTTGAGTAGAGTATCGATAATGGAATTTATTCAGTGCTTTCTTTAAGGAATTTCGGTCCTGGGAATCGGCATGGGCATTAGAAGCTCTATTTGTGATTATGTATGAAATTAGGGTGCTCGCTGAGAAGGTAATAACTTCTCCTGTTGAATGGCATCATTTGTTTTTTTTTTTCATTTAATTGCTTACAAGATCCTCTCTCCCCTTTTCCTTTTCGACCTTGTAGAAGTGACTTGGCGATTATACTTTTTTGACTTTTTGGCATAGAGTAATGGACCTTTGCGAAATAGTGAGGAAAGAGCACTAGTCCACTAACATCTTAAGTAGCTGCCTGCAACCATAAGCTGAGAATTTGAGTTTTTCTGCGGTTCTTGCAAAATACAAAAAGAAAAAATGTTCCGTACGTCAACGCAATGTCACTGACTATATTGCATGCTATATCTGAGGCTCTATATGCTTGTGGATCGTTTTCTTCATAGTAATGCTATCTATAGCTCATTTAATTGTGAATGCAGGCCGACAGACAGCTGTCTTCAAATGGAAAAAACCCTAAGAAGCTGAGTGCAGCTGGCTCATTCCTCATGAAAGCTTTTGGGATTCTTGCTGTACGTGTCTCTCCTCCCTTAATTTCTACTGAGAACCCGTAATTCATCGATATGTTAAAACTTTATGTGAACAATTTCGAATATCAATCTTGACAACATTAAAAGCCATTTCATCCTTAACAAAATGTCTTTTCGATCTCTTTGGTTTCATCATATGTAACTTGTAACTGACTTCATCAATCTACATCCTTTGTCATTTGTCTCGCTAAGTCTGTTGTACTTGTGATCAGAGACACATGATGTACCTCAAATTATCTACCTCATCAAAGCTTTAATCTCTCGTCCCCCTAGTTTTTAACCGAGATCCCATAATTCATCTGTTGTTCTAACTGTATATCTGAACAATACCGAGCATCAATCTTGACAATATTAAAATCCATTTCATCCTTGGCAAAATGTCTGTGCAACGTGTTTGGTTTCATCACATGTTTTTGGCTTCATCAATCCACACCTTTGACATTTGTTTAGCCAAATCTGTTGTTGTGATCAGAGACACATGATGTTAATCAAATTATCCACCTTAAAATTTTTACACTAAGCTTACAATTCAGTATATGTAAAAAAAGATGACTCGAAGCTGCTCCATATATTTCACTAACCAAACCTTACCTTTCCATATATGGGTTTTAAAGATTCTATGATAGATCTTCACAGCAAGTTCACCCATTGTTATGAATTTCGTTCATTTTGGTGCATCTAAGCAAGTACGCACCGTACAAGCCCAAAGCATGTGTAAAACATGTAACATTCCGTTTCATTTAATTTTTTTACTTGAACCGGTCTGAACTGGCCGAAATTCAAAGGACCATCTCCTGATTGTAACGAGGCAGCATATTCATAACTTTGGCCAAGGACAATCTCCTAATTGTAAATGAAGGGATATTCTGTAAATAAACTAACTTTGAGGGTAAAGCAGAAAAATAAAGAAAACTTCACTTCCTATAATTAAGTGCCCTAATCCGATGAAGCCTTTCACAACTTTGGCCAAGGACAATCTCCTGATTGTAACTGATGGATGTGGTTTTACCCATCCAAAAGATATATTTCCTAGCTTATTTGATGCTCGAAACCTTGAGAATTTAATATATTTTGTAGTATTTTGAAAGTACAGGGGTTGAAGTGCAACAATGTTGAAAACGGAGGATTGGAGCGTACTTTGGAAGCTTTTGGATCAAATTGCAATTTTGGAAAATTTGGGACTAAACGGAAATTATGAAGTTCAAGGGCCAAATTGGAAATATTGAAAATTCAGGGTCTAAACTGGAAATATGGAATTTTTGGACGAATTTGATATATAAAAATTCGTGGGATTAAATGAAAAATAAAATCCTAAAGAGCAAAGTGCAAAAGAAGTCATTATAGCGGTCAAAGTGCGAAGGCAAAATTGCGGAACGAAACGAAAACTAAAATGGTACAAAACAAGGCAATTGCAACACCAAGGCTGGCCGAGGAATCAGGCCAGTTGGCCGGCCAAGGATGAGCAGTTCTAGGAATTTGGGGCCATTACAAGGATTCATGGGCCAAGCTAGAGAGAATTGGGCCACAGCTGTTTGGCCAAAGAAATTTAAAGCAGGCGCACGCCCGGTCCAATTGGGCGCACGCCCGAAAGTATTCAGATTAAAAACAGGCGTACACCCGGTCTCAGTGGGCGCGCGCCCGGTACGTACGGACAGATACAGCCAGTTTCCTTATTTTGGAAGGATTCTAAAGATTTTCCACAGATTTGCACAGAATCAGCCACGGATTTCGGGAGATTTTCTATTTTGACTAGGATTTTGACCCTAATTTGTTTCCAAAAAGGATTTCCACCTCCCTCCTCCTATATAAACAACCCTAGACTAGTTTTGTATCATCTTTGATCTTTTATCTTTTTATTTTTCTTGGAATCTTTGGATCTTTTATTCTTTTATTTTCTCTCTATTTTTAGTTTAGGTTTTATTTATTTTTGAAGATGAAAGAACAAGGTTTTGCTTTATTTATTTTAATGGCCATTCAAGGCTAATTTATTTTATTCATGGATTGAGGTGAGTAACAATTTGATCTTTATGCTAAGGTTTTAATTCTTACTATTTCTTTTTCGTTCTTGTTCTTCTCAACGGTTTTAATTTTGTTCTTGAGATCAATTGTATTGACCTACCGGAATATACTTTTGATATCTTGAATTTATTTGGATACAAACCATTGCACTAGCGTGGATGATTTGTAATTTGACCATTGTTGAGAAGAATAGATTCAATTGAGGACCTACCGGAAATCAAACGAATCTAGGTTCCATTGTTCTTAAGTTTTCAATTGAAATTCTTGAATATTTATATTGACCTACCGGAATATATAAACAAGATAGAATTAGGAGGGTTTTAATGTTCTTATTGACCTACCGGAATATATGAACATCTTAATCCTATAATTTTGTGAACGAACCCAAGAATGAGATTGAATTCTTTTTACATGAAATAAAAAGCATAAAGTGATAATTGTTATGATCCCCAATCCATGAATCCCTTATCTCTTATTATCTTTAATTTGTTTATTTTGCTTTCTTAGTTTTATAATTCAATCAAATAAAAAAAAACCCTTTTTCCCTTTTGTTTCGTTTACACTAATTAAATCAACTTGTTAAAGCACACGAGTCTCTGTGGTTCGACCCTTACTTTTGTACGTTGCTACTTCGATAACTTGTACACTTGCAAGGTATTTTTATTACACAGTGGAATTTTATCCATCAAGTTTTTGGCGCCGTTGCCGGGGACTTGTTGTGATTTTTAACAAGTTTATTTAATCGGTGCATGTTTGGTCGCCGGTCATTGGATCCTAAGTTGGTTCCTTTGAACGACGATATAGACCAAGTTGAGAGAGGCATTCCCTCTACTCAAGTGAGCGAGACTGATTCTGAAACTTCTGTCACCGAGACAGAAGTAACTTTGAGTGAATTAGAAACTTCTTCCACCGAGGGAGAAGAATTTGCATTTGATATGGCTTTACAAGCACCTACTATGGATGCCTTCTCTAGGCCTCGAGTTGACACGTCTGTGTCATGCATTGTGTTGACTGATGCAACAAAGAGTTACGAGGTAAAAGGTCATTTGTTCAACATGATCCCTCAATTTCACGGCCTACCCTCGGAGGACTCTTTGAATTTCTTGAGGGAGTATATGATGATTGTGTCGAGTTTTCCATTGAGAGAAGGTGTGACTGATGAGCACCTAAGATTGAAATGTTTTCCCTTTGCTTTGAGGGATAATGCTAAGAAGTGGCTCATGTTGCTCCCACCTAGGAGCATTAATACTTGGGATGAATTACATGATATATTTTTGAGAAAATACTTTCCACATGCTACGTTAGCCACTTTTAGACAGAAAATTATAGGGTTCACACAGGACTCTTTTGAGGCATTTCATGAAGCATGGGACAGATTTAAGATGCTTTTGGTGCAATGTCTCCACCATAATTTTCCTTTGCCTTTATTGCATCAAACTTTCTATGGGGGGTTGACACAAGCCGACCAGGCTACGGTGGATAACGCAGCCGGAGGCTCTTTAGGAGCCAAAACTGCGGATGAGACCCAAAATCTATTTGAGAGATTAGCATCTAATTCTCAACAAAAGGGGTCAAGGGGTAAAACAAATAGTGTGAATGGAATAGGGTTGAGTGATGAGATTTCAAAACAAATTGCACTTCTTAATCAAAAATTTGATAAGTTGGTCATGAGTAGTACGTCCAATTCTGCATCCAATGTGTCATCTGTTGGTAATGTAATGCATGATAATTGTGTGACTTGTGGTTCTAACACTCACTCTTATGAAGTTTGCCCCACCACTAGTCCCCATTTATATAATCATGAGCAGGTACATGCAATGCAAGCATATATGCAGAGTGTCCCGCAGAACAATCCATTTTCACAGACATACAATCCGGTGGGGAAAGCACCCTAATTTTTCTTGGGGAGGAAATCAACAATGAATAAAAACTCTCCATCCTCAACCACCACCGCAGTGGACCCTTTCGAGAGGAATAGAGAGCCTTGGGAAGAGCCCATGATGCGCTTAAAGATGGAGCAACAACAAGACAAGATGGAACAACAACAAGCCTTCGTAAATCATGAGGTTTGCCATGCGAGAAGTTACAAACCCAAATTGGACAAGCTTGGTGGAAGCGGTACAAGGCCAAAGACAAGAAAATTTTCAAAACCCACCAAAGGCAAGCCAAGTCTATTGCGACTATTTGGGATGAAAGTGATGAGATTGAGGAGGTATTTCTCTCTTCTCTCTGTGATGTTGATAATGATAATTATGCTTGTGAGGAAGAGAGAAGTGTGGGGGTCATTCATGATGTCTTTTCTGCTAGTAATCGTGAATCCACTTGTCTTGATGTTGAAAAAACCATACCCTCTGGAGGTGTGGAGTTTGAAAAGATTAAACATGTCCAAAAAGACCCCGGGTGTTTCACTATCCCAATTTCTTTAGGGGGTCAAAATTTTAAAGGTTTGTTGGATCTTGGGGCAAGTGTTAATGTGATGCCCTTTCATGTTTTTAGAAGTTTGGGGGTATGTGAGTTGAAACCACCCATGAGAGACTTGCAATTGGCGGATCTCTCAATCAAAAGACCTTTAGGGGTTATTGAAGGGGTGTTGGTTAAAATTGATAAAATCATTGTCCCTATTGACTTTTATGTGATGTGTATGGAGGGATCAAGTGAGGAACAACTGAAAACTCCCATTCTGCTTGGGAGGCCATTTATGTTTGACACTAAGGCCATCATTGATGTGTGTCAAGGGGTTGTGTCCTTGAGAGGTATGGGGGAGGAATGTAAATTTTGTATGCTTAAAAATGATAAGAAACCCTCCCCCACAGATGGTTTTGTAGGAGCCATAACTGATTTTCCAATTGTCAAATATGATGTGAATGGAGGTGAGAAAAGTGGGGATAATGCGGACGTGTGCCCCTTGGCTAGTAACATTAAAGCCGACCAATACTCTAGGAGTAACGGGTCGTATCACTCCCCACACGACTCCCATAAAGAGTCGATTTCATCACATCTACCACAAGGGCATTCAAAACTTAAAGTTAGAGAGGAGAGTTATTTGCTTGATTTATCTGAGACTATTTTTGCTAATATTTTTGTTCAAGATAACCTCCTTGATCTTGTTGAGGAAGATGTTCCGCAGGTGAAGGAACAAACTAAGTTTGGGGGCAAGAGCCCCAACAAAAAGAAAAGAAAAAGGGTGAAGCATAAAGCACCCAAAGTTTCGTGGGCTCCACCTGAATTAATTAAGAAAGGGACCTACGCATGGAAGGAAGTGGGTGTTTGTGCCCGAGAAAATCAAAAGTGGTCAAAGGGCCGAAAAGCAAAGGCCAAATCTATTGAGGCCAATCTCAACCCCAAGTAAGAGGGGCAATGGTCGGGCTAACGACCTTAACCAAATGCGCTAATTGGGAGGCAACCCAAGTAGGTATGTTTTATTGCTTTATTTATTTGCTTTGTTGTGTCATATCGTCCTTTGAACCCGAGACATGCTTTTGTTCTTTTTGCTATGAGGACATAGCATGTTTTGAGTTTGGGGGTAGATATCTCTCCGAGTTTGTGGGTTTATAGGGGAGTGTATATAGTGTCACCCTCCAAAAAAATAGAAAAATTTAAAAATTTTGTTCTCATTATATGTTTGGAAGTTGGTCAACGTCCGTGATGATTTGAGAGAGTTTTTTTATTGAGTTTTGCTAGTTTGTGCCAATTTGAATATGTTAATTAGAATTGCATTAATACATGTAAAACACAATTGCACCACCATTCACTTCCATCATTTTTCTTGATCATTGTTACCAATTTAGGAGACCTTTATAGGATCACTTTGACATTCTCGGGGTCCCTAGAACATGTTGGCATGACTGTCAATAACACATCAATTAGGCTATTCGGGAAGTGATATGTGGCTATTTTCTTTGAACCCTATTTGTGAGCCTTTAACTTTCTCATCACTTATATAAAAATTTTCCGCTAGAACCCCCTTTTGAGCTTGAAAAAGAATGGAATCTCTCACAAAGTGGGATGTTATTTTAGACCACCATTCGCCTTCTTTTGTACCCTCATTATCCTACCCTTTTAACTTATACACTATTTTTTCACCTTTTCAAGAAAGTGAAACTAGGGAATGAATTGGGATATTTGGGGGATATTTGGAAAAATCAAGGGTTGAGTGGAAAGTGGGCATGAAAAAAGAAAAGGGTTATGAATTGTTATGTAATGAAAAGAGGGGCTTGAGCAAAAAGTATTGAATGCACATTCTCCGTGATATATTTGTGCAAAGAAAAAAAAAAAGAAAAGAAAATAAAAGAAAAAGAATGAAAAGAAAAGAAAAGAAAAAAAAAATTGCCTTGCCCTCTCTAATGTTGAAGTGGAAAGCGATCAAAAAGAAGGAAAGGTGATCGAGTACAAGTTTGAAAGTGTACAAAATTATAAGTTTGGGGGTTAAATCAATGGGTTGGCTTAGAGCGGAGTGATAATTTCAATGTGAGGATGTATGATGAAGACTTTCCAGTTTCACTTGCTTGACTTCGTATGTCCTTATCTTCATTTGTAACCGTGAACCTAGCCCGCGTTTATCGCGATACATTACAAACCATAAAGCCATATTTGATCCCTAAAGAGTAGCCGGGTTGATGCTTTGTTTAAATATGCATATGAGTGTCCCTTGTGCAGAAATTTCATCTTAGTATCATTGATTTAGAGCATGTGGTTAGTGACCCTATAAAATATCTTACTTTGGTGACAATGATCTCCCATATTTCATTCATCATTCAGGCCGAGGTGGAAAATTGTGGGTTAGATGCATTAATGTAATTATAATTGCATATTCTTTTTGACACTTATTTAGCATATGTAAGTGAGAATCTGAGACTTCTTTGACCGACAACCTTGTATGTAGTGAGAACATATCAAAAATATTTTCTGTTGATTGTTTTTATTTGATTAGGGTAATTTTGTTTTTGTTTATTTCTTTTGTTTTACTCGAGGACGAGCAAAAGATAAGTTTGGGGGTATTTGATGGATGTGGTTTTACCCATTCAAAAGATATATTTCCTAGCTTATTTGATGCTCGAAACCTTGAGAATTTAATATATTTTGTAGTATTTTGAAAGTACAGGGGTTGAAGTGCAACAATGTTGAAAACGGAGGATTGGAGCGTACTTTGGAAGCTTTTGGATCAAATTGCAATTTTGGAAAATTTGGGACTAAACGGAAATTATGAAGTTCAAGGGCCAAATTGGAAATATTGAAAATTCAGGGACTAAACTGGAAATATGGAATTTTTGGACGAATTTGATATATAAAAATTCGTGGGATTAAATGAAAAATAAAATCCTAAAGAGCAAAGTGCAAAAGAAGTCATTATAGCGGTCAAAGTGCGAAGGCAAAATTGCGGAACGAAACGAAAACTAAAATGGTACAAAACAAGGCAATTGCAACACCAAGGCTGGCCGAGGAATCAGGCCAGTTGGCCGGCCAAGGATGAGCAGTTCTAGGAATTTGGGGCCACTACAAGGATTCATGGGCCAAGCTAGAGAGAATTGGGCCAAAGCTGTTTGGCCAAAGAAATTTAAAGCAAGCGCACGCCCGGTCCAATTGGGCGCACGCCCGAAAGTATTCAGATTAAAAACAGGCGTACACCCGGTCTCAGTGGGCGCGCGCCCGGTACGTACGGACGGATACTGACCCGGTTCCTTTATTTTGGAAGGATTCTAAAGATTTTCCACAGATTTGCCTGAATCGGCCACACGGATTTCGGGAGATTCTCTATTTTGACTAGGATTTTGACCCTAATTTGTTTCCAAAATGGATTTTCACCTCCCTCTTCCTATATAAACAACCCTAGACTAGTTTTGTATCATCTTTGATCTTTTATCTTTTTATTTTCTTGGGATCTTTTTATCTTTTATTCTTTTATTTTCTCTATATTTTTAGTTTAGGTTTTATTTATTTTTAAAGATGAAAGAACAAGGTTTTGCTTTATTTATTTTAATGGCCATTCAAGGCTAAATTATTTTATTCATGGATTGAGGTGAGTAACAATTTGATCTTTATGCTAAGGTTTTAATTCTTACTATTTCTTTTTCGTTCTTGTTCTTCTCAACGGTTTTAATTTTGTTCTTGAGATCAATTGTATTGACCTACCGGAATATACTTTTGATATCTTGAATTTATTTGGATACAAACCATTGCACTAGCGTGGATGATTTGTAATTTGACCATTGTTGAGAAGAATAGATTCAATTGAGGACCTACCGGAAATCAAACGAATCTAGGTTCCATTGTTCTTAAGTTTTCAATTGAAATTCTTGAATATTTATATTGACCTACCGGAATATATAAACAAGATAGAATTAGGAGGGTTTTAATGTTCTTATTGACCTACCGGAATATATGAACATCTTAATCCTATAATTTTGTGAACGAACCCAAGAATGAGATTGAATCCTTTTTACATGAAATAAAAAGCATAAAGTGATAATTGTTATGATCCCCAATCCATGAATCCCTTATCTCTTATTATCTTTAATTTGTTTATTTTGCTTTCTTAGTTTTATAATTCAATCAAATAAAAAAAACCCTTTTTCCCTTTTGTTTCGTTTACACTAATTAAATCAACTTGTTAAAGCACACGAGTCTCTGTGGTTCGACCCTTACTTTTGTACGTTGCTACTTCGGTAACTTGTACACTTGCAAGGTATTTTTATTACACAGTGGAATTTTATCCATCAGTAACGAGGCATCATATTCATAACTACATCCAAGAATCATCTCCGGTTTTAAATATGTGTTAGTTATGTTATTATTGATTGGAAAAGATAAGTATGTCAGGGAATTAGAAGTTATTACTCCCTCAGTCCCATTATATTGTCCACGTTCGAATTTTTCGGTCAACATAAGTGAACTTTGTCAAAACATTAATGTCAATCCAATCGTCCTAATGAAATTCTAAAACTTGTTATCAAAAGATCATTGAGTATTTTATTAATAACAATTTTTAAAATTTCCTTAGGATGATTAAATTGACATTAATATTTGGTCAAAGTTCACTTGGGTTCAATCGTGGCCAATATAAATAGGAAGGAGTATTAAAAAAATGCAATAAACCCAAAACGCTAAACCGATGCGCTGGTACCGGTGTGTACCGTTTCAGTGACCAAAACGCATGTGCTGCCGAAGTTATCACTATTGATTCACCAAGTCTACCATTATGCATTTCTCAATTGAGGGGACGATGTAGAGCTTAAAACCGCATGGCATAAAGCACTCTTTTCTTTAAGAATTTCTCCTTTTAACACGGACCGAGAATAAAATTGAGAATAGATCACTATGTCATGGTTGCATGACAGGTGTTTACAAGTAACTTAGTTGGATGCATATTTGACAGATGTTGAAAACTACATAGAAATCATCTTAGATAATTGTGCATGTTGCGTTTTGTTTAGCTAACTGTATGACAGTGGACCTCTACATTGTAGGTAAAAGGCCCAAAACGTGTTGGAGCATTATACGTCACTTGCCAGCTGTTCAAAGTTTATTTCAAGGTGATGATTTCTTCTGTGGTTCGTTTTTCTTCTTCCTGTCTCATTCCCTTCCCTTTCCCAGCTTTCCTATTGTGCATACATACACACTTGTAGCAAGGGTTAAGTTGACAATATCACGTTATCGAATAATTTTGCAAATGCATACTGATCAATCTATTTCTACTACTAGTGAATTTACACATTAATAATTTTATTTTTAGAGGTAACAAATGATTTTAATAATAATGAACTTTAAATCACTTATGTAGGTTGGTTAACCTGAAGTTCATGCAAGGCAGCACTAATGAATCCCCTTCCTGATCAAACCGGAAAACAATTGAGATCCAACTGCTCAAAATACACTTAACCTTAAGCAGCCATGAATCATAAATATAGAAGAAATCATTGAGACAGTCTTGTAAATAAAGAAATTATTGAGACAGAGAGGCATCTAATGGTGAGTGGGCTTCCTAGTGGTGAAGCCTCGTTGGTCATTTGACCTCCTTCAATTTTGCAAAGTGTTCGAATACTGGTAGTTTAGACCAAAAAAGTATTGGATAGTGTTAATTTAGCACCTTCAAGTTTTAGAAAAATGGTTTTTTTTCTACTTTAAACGATGGATTTATACATTTGACCCCCTTAATTTTAGGTAAAGATTGCACTAAATTATTACATGGACCCCTTTTATACTAAATTTGGACACCTCAATAACATATTTTTAGAATTAGCCTTGACGCCCATTCTGAAAATTTCTGGCTTCGCCACTGGGTAGCCACTGACATAGAAATTGTTGTTGTTTTCAAGGGAATTTAAAAAATGCATTCAAGTTAGAGGATATGGTAGTGATAAAGTAAATGCTTGGGATTGGTCCAAAAAGAGATATTTTGCTAGTTTATGCTTCTATTAGTACAATAGATATAGATATAGACATAAATATAGATATAGACATGGATATGTTACATATGTATGTATGTATGCATGCATGTATCTATCTTTCTTCTTCTTTTCAACTATCATTTGTTTTTGGTTTCTTGTTTACTTTGTTAGCCGGCAACTTGATACTTTTTTATTTTTTGTAACGGTAACACCAAGTGATAGGTTATTTACTTGGAAACTTTTGCACCATTAGCTTTAAGATGAAGATATTTCTTTGTGTCTATGTAGTTCAAACAAATCTTTAGATATGCAAACTTTCCCACCGACATTGTTTATGAATTCGCGAATTGGCTGTGTAACATGCTTTGATCCTGCTGTGATCTACTACTTTTTGCAGCTTGGCACAGTTCATCTTTGCCGAAGTGTGATAAGAAGTATTGAAACTGCTCGCATATTTGATTTTGAAGAATTCCCTGTCAGGGATAAGGTGAGAGTTGACTTCATCGTCTGAGATCTTTGATCATGAAAACTAGATTTAAAACTATAAGAGATATCTTTTCCTTGGTATGCCATTTCAGGTCACCTATATGTATTACACTGGTCGCCTGGAAGTGTTCACTGAAAATTTTCTTGCTGTAAGTAGTCTCATTTTTCATTTCACCACAATGATGGCATCTTTGATGTTATGGCACATGCAACAGTATCCATTTTGTGCTGGTGCATGTTTTAAGGATTAGTGGTGACTAATTGGTACTTGATATATTCTTATATACGTATCTCTTTTTTGTTCCATCCCGGTCCTTGTAGTTAGACTTGAGCTACTCGCTTGTTAGGGATAAGGATACTGGGTTGCTTTCAAATAGAGCACGGCATAACACATCTCTATCTTGGTATTTTGGTACCAGTTTAGTTTAGAGTGTGAAGATACATTTTTTTTTAATTTCAAGTTGTGAGCTGTAAATAACAAACCCTACCTTTCCCCTTAGGTTATAGAACTTAGAGGCAGACATGGATGATTATGCTAAGTCGAACTTCATTCAATGTTTGTTCTCAGCTTCTATTGTGGTTTGCATTTATGTGTGTCCATTTGAGATTAATCACCCATTATGCTTATATTTGTAATATTTGTCCCTTGTATTCTGCAGGCTGATCATAAACTAACATATGCCTTGAGAAATTGTAATTCCCACAGTGAGGCAAATATAAGGTTCGATTCGGGTCTTCTTGCTGCATATATTTTTGTATTGACGTTTTATGATCTTCATGAGGAAATCATTTCAATTTTTCAACTAATCGGTTAGTTTCGAAGAGTGGATTGATTAATTAGTCATGATTGATATGGGTACCCAATAAGTCATTTCCTAATCACCATTATTTACTCATTAGGACTTGCTTTTTAGATGGCTGTGCCTGAATTTTCTTGTCCTTTTAGGCCTCATAGTAAATACTTAAGAGCTGGAAGTTCATTAGTTTGTTTGCCTTTGATGTTATTTTGTTTTATTATTATGTATCTAAAAGTTTTCTTGACCTACCAATTGACATTATGAAATCTAGAGAATGATATCAAATGGTAATGAAAATCTAAACAGGGCATAAAATAGTTCAAATAAACAGCAAAACGGGGGACAAGTTTGTTTCCTTGAAATGCGTATGCCTCAGGCCTCATGCCCCTTTCCAGCTGCAGAGCAATCAGAAATGAATTTTGCTGAAAATCTACTTGTTCATGCGATTTTGTTTGTTGTAGAAGTCATGCTCTTAGGTCCCTGTATTGGCACAATATGCTTTCCTTACTTTTCAAAAGTCTTGTGCATCTATTGATTATTCGTATATCTCCGAATCTGAAGCTGTATTTTCGTGGATCTGTTGAATTAGGATGATCCTGAAATATCTGATGCCTGTGAAGCTTTCAATAGGCATCCAGAAGAACTTCTTATTATGAATGTAGTTTATATGATGTTTTTAGCAACCACCCCCATGAAAGAAAAGTATATGTAAAAAATCTTGGGAGAACTTCTTGGCATTCCAGGTATTTGCACATTCTATAGGTTGCATTTGTCGAGAGCAAATTTGAAATCTTGTTTGGACGTCCATTTTGGGACGAAGGGAGTAGTAGAGATTTTACGGGGATCATCACATAATGAACTTACCATCCACGATTTGTTATAGTTCTTGATGTTACCGTGAGCTTTTTATATACTCAAGGATGATCGATATTCAGTTTATTTTGAACTTGCTTAAGAACATGGATGGATAGCTATCTGATTTTTTCTTTTTTAGCCCTGCCACCACCAGAAGTACAGCCGGTTGAATCCTGCCTATTCTAATTGTAGGCAACTCTGATACAATAACCTGCTTTATCATTGAGAAGTGTGCATGTAAATGGTGGAGATTCATTTTTTGCTTAAACCAATCAATAGTTTATGAAGAAACCTGAAGCTCTGTTGAGAATCAAAAATGAATTCCACTAGAGGTTGCGAAGTAATAGTAACATGTTATTGAAGGGACCCATTTTACTTGCAATAGCATGTGTTTGTATGATATATGTATATGCATTTGTATTTATGGGTTTTCATTAAAGAATGATCGAGACAAGTTATTAACATTTTCATGTTTCGTGATCGTACACAGTATAGTAACATTGTACTAGCTACGAGGAGAGGAGATCTTCGCCTTCTACGACATGCTCTTGAGGAGCATGAAGATCGGTATGTTCTTGTAACTCAGGCATAGATATAATCACTAATCAATATTTATGAAGATTTTCTTATAATAAACGCCCATGTACGATAGATTCTTGAGATCAGGTGTATATCTTGTACTTTAGAAGCTAGAGCTCCAAGTTTACCAAAGATTGGTGAAGAAAATGTTAGCTTCCATGACCTAATTTTTTTTTATTGTTGGTAAAAATGACCTAATATTTCTTGAGGACAAAAGAACTTTCTTTGTAATCTTAAATGGCTATCTTGCAGCTAAATTATCCAAAAGCTGAAGGATCCAAGTAAAGCACATCAGATCAAGTTAGAAGTTATTGTTAAAGCGCTAAAGTGGCTCGAGATGGAGATGGATGTAGATGAGGTAGTTTGCTTTCTTCACTCTCAACCCGGATTGCTTGATACTCCCTCCGTCCGTAAATATAAACAAAAAATAAAAAAATAAAAATAAAATAGGCCAAAAATATGTGTACATGCCTCTTTTAATTTATTTAATTTTATTCACTTGTAATAATTTTTGCTCAATGATTTAACAAAAATTAAAAAGTTGCTTATGATGTCCTTCCAGTGTGATAAGAAATGTACTTCCAATGTCATATTTTGCAACAAAATATCATTATCATTAAGAATGTACATCAGACTTTTTTTGACACTTGTGAACTTTCCCTTTTAATCTATGTGGCTCCACTGCACAGAAAAATAGACGAAAAAATTATGAGACAGAGGGAGTAGTACAACATTCCGCAAAAAAAATAATTCTAGCCAGTATTTTCAAAAGTCCACACACTATTTAAGACCCAGATCAAAATTCTCTCTAAACCCAAATTCTAAGTTGCTATCCGAACGACAATAGATCTAAGCGGTCTTGAATTGGACTTTCCCAATTTCCACCTTCGTACTCTCTAAATCACCGTCATTGTCGTCGTCGTCAAATTCTTATACCTTTAGGTACATGATCAGATTCTATTTGTTTTTTTTGTTTACGAAAATGTGAAAATTGTGAAAATAAATACTTTTATACCTAGGTATAGGGGTAATTCTTGTCATATACCTTTAGGCATAGGAGCGGATTGTTTAATAAAATATGTGACTTCTTTATTTTTAAGAAAAGATGAAAAAATGTGAAAAAATAATACTCTTATACCTTTGGGTATAAGAGCGGATGGGCATGAGTAATGTGTGAGCATAGGTTTTGGTGAAATTTTGCATCTCGCGTGGGTATTTATTAATTTGATATGTCGCGCAGGGGTCCTAGAGTCCATCATACTCACTTAGTCCCAACAAAATGGTTGACCTTTTCATTTTTAAGGAACTCGCTTAATTAAAAGGTTAACTTTACGTTTACTAGTAAAAAATTCATAAATATTCTTGCTATCCACCGTCAAACTTTTAGTTTCGCAAGTATAAAATAACTTTTTTAAGGTAAAAACAAAAACATTTAAGAACACACACAAAAAAGTCATCCATTTTAGAACAAAAAATGTTATTCATTTTGGAACGGAGGTGGGTAGACTCATTTTGGGGCGGAGGTAGAATAAAGATTTGATAGAAAACAAGATTAAAGGCTAAAATGTGTAAAAATAGAGCTTAGATTTGAAGAGAACACACCTCAATAACCATCTTGAACCAATTTAAGATTTGGAAATAACTACACTAGCGTAAGGCCTTATTCACCTTGCCTTTATTTCATATAACAAAAAAAAATTTAAAAAAAAAAAAAAATCACTTGTTAAATCCTGAAATTGCACTCATTTCTCAGGATACACAAATGACTTTCTCTGCTACTTGATAGTAATGCTGAAGAAGCCACCAGCAGTCAAGAAATCGGTTCAGACAACCTCAAAAGATATTGATCTTCTAAAGCCGTTCCTCAATTGGTATCTTTTGATTTATGCAGGTTTCAATCCCAAAGGGTGGAGGATCATTGTCCTTCCTCTTCGCGTTTCTGTCAAACAAAATTTGGTGAACAAAATGTTGTAAAGAAACAAACATTTCCTAAATGGAGCAGGTATGCGTACCTTGGTTGTCTTTGTCTAGTAAGAAGAACAAGTAGTCCAAAACCTATTACCACTGCAATTTTAATTATCTGAAAAACGTAACAAACACACAACTTTAGCTTAGGTTTATTAGGCTTTCCACAAGGTAACGAAACAGCATCCCAAGCATGATTAGATTCCAAAGCACATATCTCTTTGTGCATGGCTTCTTTCCATTTAACATCTTTACAAGCTTGGGTATAAGAAGTAGGTTCAACATTATTGATGAAATGGAGTTGAGAATCAGCACAATGATGATATTTGGTATGAAAGAAAGTTGTTTTTAGTACTATCGATTTTATGGGACTCTTTGCTCCTAGATAAATATTTGGTATGAAAGTTGGTGTCTCTTATTTATTACTTTGAGATGGCATTGTTACCATCTTCTTCTTGTGTTTAATATTGTATTGATATCAAAACAGATAGAAGCCATAGTCCAAGATGCCACAGCAAACGGTAGCATTTCAAACATCAATGCTCTCAACATTCGGCTGGATAACCAGGTCTTCACTTGTTTTACCTGTAAACTAAGCTTTATTTGAACAACATGACATGCCAATTTTCCATTTATAACCTGTTACACTTGCAAGCAATTTTATCTTTTTGTGTATCATAATGCCTGTTTTTATCTTCTATCTTATCTGTATTTTGGTTATCCTATATTTTCTGTTATTTTCAAACATAAACCAACCTAGATAATCGTTTGCATGTCGATATAGCATGCCTCAACTTCAATCTTCTATATATGATGTTGAGAGTTTGTTCTTTCCATTTTAGGTATTAATCTATTGCGGAGTCCTAATGTTCTCTGTTTTCGTCTTCAGTAATGATGGTTCTAACATGAAGTTAATTTATGTAAATTTATCAGTTTCATAATTTTGGTCTGCTACAGGCATCTTACTTTAGGCTCACTTGGCATCTTACTATAGGCTTAGGAACAATTATTTGGCCTCACAATTCGAAGACATTCTTTAGTTGAAATAACCTCCCCTGTTTTCTTTTCTCGTTTGTTTCGCTCCCTATCTTGTGCATCCCTTATCCATTAGGTTTCACATATGATCTCTTGTTTATTAGAAGTGAATATAAAAACAAAAGTGCAAGGTTAAGAGAAATTTGCTGTGTTGTCAATGGGGCAGCCACTGTGTTGAATGGAACATACATATTGGGAACAAAAGTGCATGAACAGAAATGATGCGAGTTTCTCATAATTTTAAAATCTACCCTTTTCTATTCAAAATATTTTCCAGCTCAATATCATGCAGACAACTGATCACTTATCACCTCTTTCTTCAGCTCCTGACTTGACTAGCTTATTTGTTGGTTTCACCTGCTGAGTGCCTTTAGCTAATGGTTTCTTATCTTTGTACTCCTTATATGTTAGTCAAGAAGAGCAGTGCAGCTAAATTAGAACTTCTACAATCAAACTCTTGTTAGGTTTCTGTTAATAACCCTCCTTTTACTGTTAATGCATCTTTTATTCCCCCCTCCCCCCCCCTTTTCTCCTTAAATATACAAGATAATCTTAATTATAAGCTTGGGGGAAAGGTCATTTAAAATGACCAGATGGATATTCTAGGAGTACTGTGTAATGGTTAACTGCCGGATCATGCTTGTAATTCTTTTGGTCAAATGCAGGTTCTTTCTGGAATGGGATCACAATCACAGGGTGGTCCATCCATTGTCCCTCCAGCATTCAGGAATTTCTCACTGGCTCAAAAGGAAAAATATGTGGAAGAATTTGTACAGGATCAGTGGTTATGTTTAACCTCAGATGATAATTTGGACTTGGTGTTAGATCCTTCCTGGATCTTCGAAGTTGGTTCCATAATAACGAAGTTCCTCCATGTGACGTTTGCAATGAAGCTGGAGTGAAGGTTCTTTTTAACTCTGCTATAACATTCACACATACTCTGATGCTCATGACATTATTTTGGCCATCTGAACTTTCTCTTTCACCTGAAAGTATGTGTTCATCTTTATGCGGAGATGCTTGTTGAGTATATGCATTAATTGATTTAAACATAGTTATTAACAAACTGCGTGTGGTGGGTAAGTGATACCTTTTGAGGCAGAGTGGTGAGGCGAGAGGCAGGTGAGCGAAAGGCATTCAATGTAAAAATATAGCTAAATGAATCAAAAATATACTCCCTCCGTCCCATTATTTCCTTCACCATTTTGGCTCCGGAACGCAAATTAAGAAAATGGGTGGGAAGAAAAAATGTTGTGAGTGTAATTTGAAAATAGGAGAGAGAAATTTGAAAATAGGAGAGAGAATGAGTGGAGGGAATAATAAATTATAATGGTGTTGTGAGTATTAAAATAATGTAGGAGAGAGAATGAGTGGAGGGAATAGTAAAGATTCTTTGCCAAAAAAGGAAAGGTGAAGCTTTCAATGGGACACCCAAAATGGCAAAAAGTGAAGTTATTAATGGGACGGAGGGAGTATATATTTTGCTTCAAATTTCAAAACCATGTTATCAATGCGTGTAATACATTAAATGCTGTCCACAAAATTCATTATACTCTGAACAAGAAACTCAAATCCATGTGGAAAACTGTCAGCCCACGTTAATCCAGGAAAAACTTTCAATCCTAAGCCCCAATTCGCTTCTTTTTCAAAAATCCCAAAACTGTAAGAGATGTCTTTAAATCTAAAAATCAACCTGCAGACTAAGCCGAATAGGTGCCGTAACCAAGTTTGTCCAAGTCCAGTCATTACTCAAAACATTCTGGCGAAGGTGCATGGACTAAAATCTTTCCATCAGATCCGGGCCAAAAATTGAGACGTTTCTTTTGCTTGCCTTTCGCCTCTTTGCTAGCTGAAAGAAGCACATACCTCTTTATGCCTTTGCAGCATTGCCGTGCCTGATCTTCTTCAGGTGTCGGAAGGTTGCCAGAGCTCGCCTCTTGCCTGAATGAGGTTCTCGTATATAATAGTTATCGATCCAAAGATGCCCAACAACCTGTAATGGGGGTTCTTTTCTATCCTTTGATTTGCCTTTGTTGATAAAGGTGGAAGTTATAATCGGTTATTGTAATCTGATCAATAGAACATTTCCGAACAGGAATAACAGAAATAGGTACTTGGATAATGGAATTAATGTGATTTATTGGAACAGTTATTAGAAATCTTTGCATTTTGTACTGGTGTAACCTTATCATCCTTAGACTGCAACTGCACTTCCGCTTAATCAGTTCTTATGAACTTGTAAATATATTTCTGGGTAGCTTATAACTAAAGTCCCTATGTTGCTACCAGGATTTTTTTTTTTTTTGTAAATTAATGTGGTACCCTTGGAATGATCTCTGTTTTGTAGTTGTTTGGCAGACAATGCCCGGTTGCATATCAGATATGTGTATCAGTTTTTGATTTCATCTTGCAAGATCGATTTTTTTTTTTATTTTTTTTTTGTAAATAAAAAAATATCTTTCTTCAAAGTTCAAGTAAATAAACCACTAGAAAATGGGACTATCATTCCGGGTCCGAGGGTTTTGACCCCCCTGAATTCAAATCCTGGCTACGTCCCTGTCTTTAAGGTAATTTTTTCATGGGAACTAATATATTTCTTGTCAACAACTGCTATCATCAGGCAGAGTTGTGTCCAAACGAGAGTTGTAGTGTTCGAATCCATCACTACTGTCTGCAGATGAAATTCTCCAATAGAAGGGTATTATTGTCTGAACTTTCTATTATCCCCCCCCCCCAACATCATCCATCAACAACAGATCCTAATCGTTAAACATCGTATTTGCAGGTTGAAAGAGTTTGTCCTGTTGGACGAGCAGAGAATGAGAATGAACCTCCTCAGACTGGAAAGATGTCCAGAAGGTCCAGAGCAGTTGAAGAAGAAGATAATGAAAATGAGCAACCGGAGGAACCTTCTTTGAGAAAGAGAGTCAAAAGGAACAGAGGAGCTGAAGAAGGTCATGAACCAACTGAACCCTCTCAAGCCCCCACTGAACCATCCATTAGAAAGAACCTTAGGAGGTCAAGGGTCGTTGAAGAGGAGGATGATGAATCAGGTGAACCCTCTCAAGCTCCTATTGAACCAGCATTGAGGAAGAGGTCAACTATAAGTTCAAGAGTTGTGAAAGGAGAAGATGATATAGATGAACCTTCCCAGAGTCAGGGCCCCCCACAGCTTTTGAATGGAAAGAAGTCCAGAACTTCCAAATGCATCCAGATTTATTGGAACAGTTATTAGGGTTCTTAACAAAATTATATAACCCTAACCCCACCCAAATAATTCATTCATACAACTCTTTAAACTACACCATTAATTTCAGACTTTGGATTAATCAAAGAAATGGAAGAGAAAAACTCGGTAGCTCCAAATTCCTCATCAACCATCCTATAGCAAAGTAGAATGTAACAAACTTTCTTATTATCTTTCAATATACAGAGACTATATATATACAATAGAGATATAACAAACTGAGCTAGACTAACATACACCTTTACACAGCTATGCTATCATACACTTGTAACAAACTAACTGACCTAACTGCCTTGCTAACAGAAGTAACTGCTTCAGTAGGTACAACATGATTGTTACCCTCTTCCATATTATCCCCCCTCAAGCTAGAAGTGCTGAACAAATCAAATACTTTTAGCTTGGATAAAGAAGGAAATAATAAGGTAGAAGGCAAAGCTTTGGTGAACATGTCTGCTAGCTGAGTTTTGGTGGATGTAAAAGAAGGGACAACAAAACCTGACTTGACTCTGTCTCTGACTAAATGTCAGTCAATGTCAATGTGTTTTGTTCTTTCATGAAAAACAGGATTAGAAGCTATGTGAAGAGCAGCCTTGTTATCACAGAACAAGGGAATTGGCACAAGCTTGTCAACTTGAAAATCTTTTAATAGAGAAACAGGCCAAATCAATTCACAGCACACATTAGCCATTGCCCTGTACTCTGCCTCAGCAGAAGATCTAGCCACAGTATGTTGTTTCTTAGCTTTCCATGAAATCAGAGAACCCCCAAGAAGAATACAATGACCAGAGATAGACCTTCTGGTGGTAGGACAAGTACTCCAATCAGCATCACAGTAGGCTTGAAGAGTAAGCACTGCATTTGAAGGATAAAGAAGACCTTGACCAGGAGCTCCCTTTAAGTATCTGACCACCTTAAGAGCAGCTTGAAAGTGAGGAGATCTGGGACTAGCCATGAACTGACTTAGAATATGAACACTGTAAGTAAGATCTGGCCTTGTAATAGTGAGATAAATCAATTTTCCCACCAGTCTCCTATAAGCATCAGGATTAGAAACCAACTCACCCACATCTGCTGAGAGTTTATGATTAGAATCCATTGGAATCTTGGATGGTTTGCAACCAAGAAGGCCAGCTTCAGTAAGAATATCCACTGCATATTTCTTCTGATGAATGCATACACCAGTAGCAGACCTAGCCACCTCAATGCCCAAAAAATAGTGCAACTTACCTAAATCCTTTATATTGAATTTAGAATGAAGGTAAGCTTTAATCTCTGAGATGATCTTAGTATCAGTACCAGCCAAGAGAATGCATCCACATAGACTAATAAGGCAATGAAATGAGGACCAGAGGTGAAGGTAAATAGAGAATTATCATTGGGAGACTGAACAAATCCAAACTGAAGTAAGGTGGTAGAAAACTTGGAAAACCACTGCCTAGGAGCTTGTTTAAGACCATAGAGAGATTTTTGAAGTTTGCAAACCACTGTTTGATCAGACTCAGAGAATTGGAAAGAAGATGGAATATTGTAGCCTTGAGGAAGAGCCATATAGACCTCTTCATTTAGCTCCCCATGTAAAAAAGCATTACTCACATCCATTTGAGACAAAAACCAATTCTTGGAAGCAGTCAAGGCCAAGAACACTCTGACAGTTGTCATCTTTGCAACAGGTGCAAAGGTATCAAAATAATCAAGACCAAGAGTTTGAGTAAACCCTTTGGCCACAAGCCTGGCTTTGTACTTGTCAACTGAGCCATCTGGCTTGTACTTAACCTTGTGTATCCATTTACACCCCACAATTTTCTTGCCAGGAGGTAAACACTGCAAGGACCAAGTGTTGCTTTGTTCCAAAGCATTTAACTCAGAAGTCATTGCTTCACACCATTTAGGATCAAGGACAGCTTGTTTGTAAGAAGAAGGCTCAACAATGGAAGAGATGTTAGAAATGTAAGAGAGATATGAGGGAGAAAGATTTGCATATGACACATAGTTAGAGAGAGGATATAAACAAGTGCTTACAGATGAGGAAGAAGATGATGAGTCAGGGATCTTGAATTGAGGTAGGAGACCTGTATAGTCCTTGTATTTGATGGGAATTGATTTGGATCTGATAGGTCTATGATGAGGTTGAGAACTGATTAAAGTTGGTGAAGAAGATGGTGAAGAATCAGATACATGATTGGAAGGAACATCATTGGAAACAGGAGAATGATTAGATGGAGCAGGTGAAGAAGGCCCATTATTGATGATGGGAGAAAGTACATCAGAAGTGGTTGTACTTAAATCAGGCTCATCAAATGAGAAATCAAGAGGAGAGGGTAATGGAAAAGTGAGAGAGGAGGTAGAATCAGATGTAGCAGAAGATGATTTGAAAGGAAAGTGATCTTCATAGAAATGCACATCTCTGCTATGAATTATTTTATGAGAAGATAGCTCATACAATTTATAAGCTTTTTTTCCAAATGGATAACCAAGAAACACACACTTGGTAGCTCTTGCTTCAAATTTGTCTCTTGAGGATTTTAAAGTGGAAGCAAAACAAAGACAACCAAATACTCTAAGATGATTGTAAGTGGGAGCATGACCCAAGAGAAGTTCATAAGGAGATTTATGATCAAGAATAGCAGTGGGAAATCTATTTATGAGATAAGTGGCAGTAAGAATGCACTCCCCCCAGAATTTTATTGGAAGACCTGACTGAAATCTAAGAGCTCTTGCAATTTCCAATAAGTGTCTGTGCTTTCTTTCAACTCTCCCATTTTGTTGGGGAGTTTGGACACATGAGCTATGTTGAGAAATGCCAAGGGGAAGAAGAATAGAATCAATGGATGAATTGAAAAATTCAGATCCATTGTCAGATCTGATAACAAGAGGTTTAGCATGAAACTGATTTGAAATGAATTTGAGAAAGAATTCAAGATATTGACTGACTTGTGATTTTGAATGAAGCAAATATGTCCAGGTGCATCTAGTGCAATCATCAACTATGGTCAAGAATGAATGACAACCATTTAAAGTGGGAGATTTGTATGGTCCCCACACATCACAATGAATAAGAGAAAAAGGAACAGAAGCATGAGATAAGCTTATAGGAAAAGGGATTCTTGTTTGTTTTGCAAAATGACATATCTCACACAGAAACTTAGCATTGTCAGAAGTAGTACAAGAAACACCAGACATATGCTTCAGAACAGATATAGAACAATGACCTAATCTATTATGCCAAAGAGAAAGAGAGTTTGAACTTGAAACATTCAATGAAGTACAAGTAGTAGAATCACTCATAGGAAGAACAAGTCTATACAGATGCCCTTGTAGCTGTCCAATCCCCATCACCTTCTTCCCCACTAAAGCCTGAAATATGCAATAAGAAGGAAAGAAGATGAGACAGAGGTTACTATCACAAGCTAACTTACTTCCAGAGATGAGATTGAACTTGAAATTGGGAATATATAGCACATTATGTAATATCAGTGAAGAAGTAAGTTTGATAGTACCTTTATGAGTAATATTTGCAGACTGACCATTAGGTAACAAGACAAGAGAATTGAGAGGGACAGGATTAATCAATGACTCAAAAGAATTTTTGATATGGTCAGTTGCACCAGAATCTATGATCCAATCATTGGAAAAAGGTGTGTTCTGAGTTAAACTAGCAACACAAGGTGATGTAGTGATTATACCTGCAATGTGATCATTGTGAACACTGATTTGTTGTTGATTGATCAGATTAAGCAGATGCTGATACTGAGAGTCAGTAAGGTCATTAGAACTGCAAGCAGGGCTAGATGAGACATTGTCAGTCATGAGAGTGCTGTTGTTTGCAGAAGATATATACTTATTCTTGAGTTTTGGCATCTTGGAGGGATCAGGTTTGACTCCATACATTGGATGCCAATCAGGAAATCCATTGATGAAGAAACAGCTCTCCTTTGTATGTTTAATCCCCCCACAATGATCACATGACAACTTGGACTTGTCAATATTCTTCAAACCACTGAGATTATTATTATAACCTGATGGCTTATATCCATGAGGTTTCTTAACCATCAATGCAGTAGTAGAATCAGCCACAATCATTGGAAACTTAGATGCATTGACAACATTGATAATGCCTCTTTGTTTTTCATCTTGAGCTAACAGAGAGCATGCTACAGCCAAAGTTGGTAAAGGAGTCTTGGCTAAAATAATGCCTCTAATATGACTAAAGTTGTCATTTAAGCCCATGAGAAACTGAGTTAACTGATGCAATTGTTCAGTTTCTTCAAGTTTCTTAATAGCACCACAAGTGCAGTTGCAAGTGCATTTTGGAGCTTGAATCAAGTGAGCATATTCATCCCATAGTGCCTTGAACTTAGTAAAATAGGTAGATAATGAGAGATTTTCCTGAGTAAAAGAACTAATCTCCTTCCTTATTTGATAAACTTGTGGAGCATTGCCTTGAGTAAATCGCTCAATCAAATTGTCCCAAATTTCCTTAGCAGTGGTTGTATACACAATACTAGACTTAATCTCAGCAGAAACAACATTGAATATCCAAGAAATAACCATATCATTGCATCGACACCATTGGTGAAAGTATTTCGAATTGATAACTGGTTGTTTGTGCAAACCAGTTACCATTCCCAACTTATTCTTAGTGGATAAAGCAATTGTCATATTGCGTTTCCATGAATTGAAATTGTGCTCAACTAGGACTTCAGTAATTAAGCACAAACCTGAGTAATCATTTGGATGCAGGAACAGAGGATGATGAGGACTTAACACCAAAGCGATATCAATCAGATCATAATCATCTGTAGCTCCATCAATGTCTTCTGTTCGAGCAGTTTCAGGAGAAGTTGATCCATCTTCCGCCATGGAAATGATAGAAATTCAATGCTCGAGAAAGGAGAATAAGAGGAAATTGACGAAAACAATCGTCAATTGCTGATAATCAGCAAATGCAAACAGAGAAATTTGAAAGAAGAAGAAGAATACGGAAAAGGCTCTGATACCATATAGCAAAGTAGAATGTAACAAACTTTCTTATTATCTTTCAATATACAGAGACTCTCTATATATATACAATAGAGATATAACAAACTGAGCTAGACTAACATACACCTTTACACAGCTATGCTATCATACACTTGTAACAAACTAACTGACCTAACTGCCTTGCTAACAGAAGTAACTGCTTCAGTAGGTACAACATGATTGTTACCCTCTTCCATATTACATCCAGATTCAGCAACATTCAGATTCGCACAGGACAATCAAACTCCTTCAATTGTGTATCAGATTGAAGATGGAGAAGGATCTCAACGTCTCATTTCGTTCGATTATCGATTGAAAACGGATATTTATCTTCAAATGGATCACATTGACTATGTTTTATTTCTTCAGCAATTCTCCGATGTTATTAGCATAGTGAAGTGATCGATGGGAAAACTGAGAAGGGCCATACCGCACGTGTACTCTTTCCTTCAAGAAAGGATCCATGGGACTCTTTCACCCTCACATAGAGGCAATCGATGGATAGATCTCTACTAAAAAAGACTAATGTCAAAAAGGAAGAGGATTTTGCAAGATTGAACAATTTTGAGCTCGAGGAGGTCATTGTACCCAAAATACCTCCATAGCAAATTATGAGCTTACCCGATCTTTGATGCAGTTAAATTGCATCATCTCATTTCCCTCTGTTCCTGAAATCCTGAAAGTAATCTTATTTAACTTATTTATGGTTAACGCAAGTGAATTTTGAGTAAACTCTAATCTCAATTTTATCTTTCGATAAAATTCTAATAATTGTTATTGATAAATCATTTAATGGTTTATCAATTATAATTATTAGAATTTCACTAGTATGATTAAATTAACATTAATATATGGTCAAACGTAGTACTATTGACCATAAAAAATCAAATAAATTTATTTTTCTTAGACGGAGCTAGGAAATAGTGGTTCTAGATCTTTAGTAATTTGGAATATGTATTTTATTTGCTCTAGCTTCTCTTTGTTCTCGGAGCATATTTTATGGGTTGTGCTTGTAGAAATATGCTATACGTTGGGTCATTTATTGGGAATAGGGGTGTAAATAGTTCGGTTTGGTTTGGTTTGCAGGAATTTAAGGACCGAACCACTAGTCGTTTGGAAAAATTTCAAACCGAATCGAACCATGAAAAAATTCAAACCGTACCAAACCAATCGCTATGATTTGGTTCGGTTTGATTCAAACCGCGGTTCAGTTACGTGGTTCAAATCGCGTTTCAGAGTGTGGTTCAAATCATGATTTAGACTACAGTTCAAACTGCAACTCATTATCAAATTCATTTAAATTTTTCGTGACCACAGAGGAAGAGCAAAAGATGTGGGTGTTTAAAAGAAAGTCGAAGAAAGAGAGAGACTAGAGGAAGAGAGGCCGATGGAAGAAAAACACTTTACAATTTCGAACGTGAAAAGAACTTGATTATTTATGTGTCACAGTGAAGATAACAAATGATAAAATTAATATTAAATAAGATACAAAACGGGGTTAGGATTAGTCTATGTCATATAGGTTTTTTTTTATTGATCTAACATTAATTATTAATAAATATACAAAAATATTTAATAAGATATAAAACGAGAGTTAGGATTAGTTTATGTAATGTAATGTGGTTTGGTTTGGTGGTTTAATCTCGCAGTTCGATTTGGTGGTTCGATCTCATGGTTTGGTTTGGTTTCGGTTCGGTTTCGGAGGGTCAGACCATAAATCAAACCGAACCATGTGGTTTGCCAATATTTGAGACCGAAACAAACCATTTATACTTGAAAATCAAATTAAATCGCATGTTTTGTTTCGGTTCGGTATCAAATTGCGATTTGAATCGAACCACATACAACGCTAATTGGGAATCCTGAAATGTAAAATGTGTACTATTTGTTTCTACATAGAACTATGCCTACAAGTTTATGGGTTGCAGATGTAAAATGTGTCTTATGTTTTATGTTCATGTTTGGTTATGTAACAAGGTTTGACTATACACTGGGGGTTAATAAAAGTAAATGTTGTGAGTATCAAAAGTAAAATAGAAAAAAAAGTGGGTAGGAGTTATTGATGAGAATGACAAGTGGGTCCCATTATCCATTTTAAGTAATAAAGAAACAAAGAGCCTTACTTGAAAACAAACAAAAAGAAAAGTAGGAACCTTATTCTAGGACGAAGGGAGTATGTTATTATATCTTGTGACAGATTAATGGAATATACTTCCTTCGTTCCACTTCACTTGATATCAATTTTCATTTTGGATCGTTCCACTTCACTTAATACTATTTAAAATGACAATCTTTTACAATTTCAGTTATTTAAAAATAAAATATAGTAATAATATAATTTATAATTATATAGCATACAAAAAGTGAAAGAAAGAAAAAAACATGTTTAGTGATGGATGATTTATTAACTTATTCAAATTTTGTGCATCCATTTGAGGTCTAGATATTTTGAGAAATAGTTATTTATTTTGAAACGGGTGTAGTATTAATTTTAAAAATTAGCCATGTTTTTGGGCCATATGTTGTGATAATGAATCGTTAATATTTATTTTAATAACTTGAATTCTTATCATGTATCCTTATAGCTATTTATAGTTTATAGTGTACATTATGGACTAAAATGTAAGTCATAGGAAAGACTCTTTAACTTTATCAATATTTTATTACTACTTGGACCACTATATACAAAAACAAAAAACAAAAAAAAAAAAAAAAAAAAAAAAAAAAATTGTCTAGGACCCATGCTATTGAAACAAGCTAGAAAAGATGATACGGAAAAATATAGGTTAGCTTTAGTCTTCGTAAATTTTCGCGACTTTTGACTCAATAAAAGAACGAAGGAAATTTGATGATTGACTTCTGCTCAAGTCTTTGTAAATTTTCGCGATTTTTGATTCACTTTTTTTTTTTATGCATTTTGTGGGACCCGGAACCTTTGGTTCAAAATATTGTAACTACTGTTATTTGTTTTGAAAATCAATGAGTAACTATTGTGTTATTTTGGCTAAACTACTATTTTGTCATTGAACTCAGTGGCGGATCTACACATAAAGGTTTGGTGTTGCCTATTTTTTATTAAAAAAAATGACGCGAAGAAACTAAGATTCAATACGTTTACATATATAAATATAATAGGCTTCAATATGTCAACATTACATAAAATAAACACAATTTACATTTGATGCTTCCTAGGATTCATGTTTTGAAAATAAGTTAAAATCTCATCATCACTAATTGTCATGAATACATCTCTTTCTACGAAAGTTACCAAACGGTCATTTAACCATTCATCCCCCATCTTAGACCTCAAATCGCCCTTCACATGCTTCATAGCTGAAAAAACACGCTCAACACTTGCGGTTGCTACCGGCAAAAGCAAAGCAAGCTTCACAAGCTTATAAACCACACGATAAGTCTCATTCTTTTTGGATGCCACAAGTGTCGTTGAAAGATCAACAAGCCCTTTCAAATCTGAAAAACGAGAGTCTAGGCGTACATCCATAATATAATTAGCCAATTGATTGCGAATAGATGATTCACATTCTTCCAAAAAATCATTAGGATACAATTGCGTCATCCTCACCAATTTGTCCTCGTCAAAAGAAACAAACAACGAGGAAGGACACAAGCATGCTACACATTGTAGTAGTTCGGTGCTTTCCACATTAAACCTTTCATCAAGTTCTTTCAATTGCACATCTAAAATGCTAAAAAAACAATCATTCTTGTAATGATGTAGATTAGTAACAAATGAACCTTGACGATGAGATTTCTTCAACGAGTAATAAGGTCCATCCATGGCCGGCACATCAATGTCATGCCTCGTACAAATTTCAACCACACTATTCAAGAGTACTTCCCATCCACTATCCCTCTTCTGCTGAAGTCGTCGTTTGGCAATTGTGACAAGATTGAAAGCATTCAAGAGATCTTGCTCACGTCTTTGTAAAGCCAAATTCAAATCATGAGTAATCCCTAAAACATCAACCATCAAATATAACATGAAAATAAAACCAAAATCATGTAACCCATTTATCAAAGTGCTTGCTTGTCCACGAACGTCACAAGAAGCATCTCCAAGAATTGTTTCAAGGACTTGAATCACCGGACCATACAAATTCATTATACTCGTAAGAGTCTTGTAGTGCGACCCCCAACGAGTATCACCAGCCCTCGTAAGAGATGATTGTTGATTCAAACCTCTACCGGTTTCTACCAAACCCTCCTCTATTATTTCGGCTAAATGAGCAAATTGTTTGTCTCGAAGCAACTCTTGTCTTTTGTTAGAACATCCAATAATATTCACAACTTGATTAACCAACCCAAAAAAAGCACTCACATCAATATTACGCTTGACAGCCGCAACTAATGCCAATTGAAGTTGATGAGCAAAACAATGAACATAAAATGCAGAAGGATTCTCTTTTTGAATTAAAGTTCTTAATCCATTTTCACAACCACTCATATTGCTTGCTCCATCATACCCTTGACCTCTAATCATAGACATACTCAAGTTATTCTTAGTCAAAAGGTCTTCAATTGCATTTTTAAGTGATATGGCATTTGTTTCTTTCACATGTTCTATCCCCAAAAATCTTTCCACAACACCACCTTTGGAATCAACATAACGCACAACAAGGCCCATTTGTTCTTTCATTGAACAATCACCGGATTCATCGGCTAAAATAGTGAATACACCATCCCCAATCTCTTTACAAATTTTTGAAGTGGTTAAAAAGGCACATGCTCTTGCAAGTTCTTTTTGAATGGAAGGGGAAGTCATCTTACGACCTCCATGTTGACCATGAACCTCTCTTAACACACTTACATATTCAAGAAAATGACCTTGGTAAGAAGAATTTTTTGCCTCATTATGGCCCCGAAATGCTTGCCCGCCCCTCAAAAGTAATCTAGTAACTCTAAGTGATGTCTTCAAGTTCATTACATAATCACTATCTTCTTGTTCAGTTTGTCTGTTCAAACACGTTCTAATGCTTTGCTTGGAGTTCATGAGAATTGTACATTTTGCGTAACTTGCTAAATGAAAATCACTCTTAGCATGTCTTTCAAGTCCCTCCCCAATTCTAGACCAACTCTTAAAACCATTATCTTTATCAACAAAAGCTTCACGACCATACTTACTCACATCTTTAAACAAATAGCATGGCAAACAAAACAAAGCATCTTTCGATTCACTATATTCCAACCAATCTTTATAGTCACTAAACCAGTCATGACGAAATTTACGCTTTTTACCTGAGATGAGAGTGATTGGATATTCCGGTAAAATTGGTTGTTCCGGGCCTTTGACGAGGTACATTCTTCTAACTCTTTCAACATCATCCGGATGAAAAACCGTGATTGCCTCTCTTTTCCCGGGATCATTTTTGTAGTGTCACATCTCCGTCTCGTAATCGTATTGTAGGTTGTGGTCCTTGTGTTTCTTCAACAACTACCTCTTCTTGAGCAATTGGAACACTAGTGTTTGATTTGTTTTTCGGAGTCATCGTAAAGAATTGATCCAACCTATACCAATGTTATCAAAAAATCAATTAAACTAAGTTTGTAGAATTTAGTGGTTCATCAATATGACAAAAGCATCATTGCAATAAAATGACAAGTATTATCCTTTATACAGATAGATGCCTCCAAAACTGTTTATATGCAGCAAGAAAAGAATTAACACTAATTGGAAAAGCACTACAACCCACAAATATAACATTGGCCCATTACAGCAGTTCTGGGTACTAAAGTAAAGAGTATCTACGATTACGAACAAAAACAAGGCATTCATTCCCCAAACAATTCGAAAATTACAGTGACTAGTGAGGATGACCATCCATCTCAACAGGCTTGAATCTGATGTTTCAAAATTCGAATAAAAATCAATTTTAGTTTTTTAGGGTTTACCTTTTATTCGAAAGAATCTTCTTGGTTTTGTGAGGAGGTTGCGGAGGAGGGGGTGGGTTGTCCATATTGATGGAGGTCTACCGTCTACCGGCGGCGGCGATCAGGCGAGGCGATGGCGAGGCGAAGGAGCCAGGAGGAAGAAGGTCCGTTCCGTTCGTTTCCTTCTTCTCTTTTCTCTTTTCTTTTTCTTTCCTTCTGAGCGACGTAACAGCGTTCTCAACCATATATTTGATTCAGCGTTTAAAATTCCTTTTTTTTTTTTCTTCTAAACCAAAACGACGTCGTTTTAAAAAAAAAAAAAAATTTTTGGTGTTGCCTCGGCAACACTTGGCACACTACCAAATCCGCCCCTGATTGAACTCTAGGCCAAATTCCAATATTTTCACTGTTTTTTTTTTATTGTTGTGTCTAATATATTTCACTTTTTTAATGTCAAAATTGTTTCTTGCGGCTCATTCATCACTATTGCAAAAAGAAACGGTTTCATTCTACCCCAAATGGCTAGTGTGGTCAGTTTCTATCCCCATTATTTTCACGTCTAAATCAACCGTGCCAACTGGGTTATCATTGTTCTATATATATGTGTGAAATTATCATAAAACCATCATAATCAACAATTTTGTTTATTTGACGGAAAGTTAGTTTTTGTCATATTTCCCTTAATTAAATGTTTATACGAGGGCATATATCATATGTGAAAAAATAGAGTTGAGGGGCATATCTCCGTCTAATTCCTAAGTATGGTGGCAAAAATATCATATTACCCCAAGTTGCAATGTGGGACCTAATATTTTAATTTTTATAAATAAGATTTTAATATTCCATCATTTTTATAAATTTTGCATTCAATTTTTTATTTACAATTTCAGTTATTTAAAAATAAAATATAGTAATAATATAATTTATAATTATTATATAGCATAAAAAAAGTGAAAGAAAGAAAAAAACAACTTCCTAATTTATGTAACCTCTGTTCTCCCCCAACACATATTCCCGTAACCCCTCATCCCTCATCCCTCACCCACCAACTCCTCCTTCCCCCCATTCCTCCACTCATTTTGGAACCCCATGCCTCTGCTCCTCCCTCATCGTCGACCTCGGCTATGGCTCCCATCTCCAAACCCCTGAATCAATCCCAAATCCCTGATCTGAAATTTGGAAGATGGAATTCCAAATTTGGTTTTTTTTTTTTTTAATCTTTGATTTTAGAAAGATGATTGTGATTTAATGTTGCTTTTGAATGAAATCCTTTTTTGTTATTGTATTGATTGGCAATAATTGAAGTGGGTATGCTCAAATAGTCAAGTTTGACTTTGATTTGGTTTATGCGGGTTGTGGTGTGGCGATGGCAGTGGACCGACAGTAACATTGCAAAATTCCGGCAAAATGAGATTTGGATTTATACCAAAATTTTGGAGGGTAAAAAGTACTTTGACTATTTAATTGTTCAAGTAATAATTTGAAAGACATCTTTGCCCTCAAAAAATCACGTCCATCTCACATGCTATGGGTTCCGTCCATCCAAAATTATTTTGGATGAATGCGTCTGTTTCTCGATTCTTTGGGAATCGGCGCCACGAGATGATGAATCGTGGTGGTGGTGGTGGTGGTGGTTACGGGATGTGGCCGCCACCCGGACTGCCCGTCGATCAGTTGAAGTTTCAGAACCCTATGCTGCCGCCTCCTGGATTTGTTTCTAATTCTTTGCCAAAACTACGGGACATAACAACAACAAAAATTGGAAGGGAAAAAAGGGGAATGACAAAAGAATTAGGAAGGATAATGATGACGCCACAGCTTTTGGGGTCAGGAGCGGTTCAAGGATATCTGGCTAGGATATATTTGGTGGTTTTATGTACCTAGATCACAACACAAACAAGCACCGTTAAGGTCAAAGTTGGATGTTACTCCAACTCAGGCCCTCGGGTGTGAGAGTAAGAATACTGAGTAATAAGGCTTTGAATACCTTTGGAGTGTGTGTGTGTTTAGGTTTAGAGAGTAAAAGAGCTTACTCAATTGTATATGGAACTTACCTTGCCCAAGGGGGTAAAGGCCTTCTATTTATAGGCAATGCCATGGTGCTTGTTGAGGTAAGCAATGAGATCAGCCCTGGGGGCACTTTGGTATTTGACCGCCTACACGTGTCCGCAGCCTAATTGGTCCCGTCAGGAGGGAACATTGACCGTCCAAGGGACATGGCCGAAAGGGACATGAGCCGTGTAGTAGGCTTATTGCAGATTAAATGGAATAGTAGGCGCTGGATCGAGCCGCATTGAATGCGTGATGGGGGAGCCGGCAAGTGGCCCGTCGAGCTGTAAGCTAACTTGCTCGGCAAGGCTTGACATTAACCGGAAGCAAGATGTGCCCGCGGTCAACGCTGTGCCCGCGGTCAAAGATACATGACGCGAGCACGGTTGATGCGGGCATGACTCATGCGGGCACGGATCTGGCCGAGCGGGGTCCCAATGGTCCTCGATGGGGACGATGCGAGGAGGGACACGGTCTTGACCACAAGGGCCTATTTGTCCGCGGTCTTCCCTCCGCCGGTCTAGGAATGGCCACGTCACTGGTTCCTTGGACTAGACCGAGCGCGGGCCCGGTCCAGTAGATCCGGGCTCATCAATGGCCCCTAGCTCCAAGTGTGATTATTTATGGTCTGAGTGAGGAGCTACTAGAAGCTCAGTCTGCTCCAATTGCTCCTCGAGCGAGCACCAGTGTTGGCGCTTTTGTTGTCTGTTGCCTGGGCCTATGGGAACGTTCGGGAGGCACCAGTGAGTGACACGTGGTCCCTTGCATGGCGTGCCTCCCGGTTAATCAGGTGGGCCCCTTGGCAGATGAAAAGACGGGTTAGTGGTACGTCAGGGGTACGTGTCGCTCATCCAAGGGGGGCAATAAATGCAAAGGGTATTTAATTTTTGAATTTTCAAACGTTTGGAGACGGTTCAGGGTTCGAGGTAGGATTTGTGGGCTAATTAATACGGGTTAACGGGTTAACCCGTATAGGTAGGCCTTATAAATACCAAACCCTTAAACCTCAAACCCTTTTTACCGTTTCCAAACCTTCAGAGAGCTTTTGAGAGAAAATTCTTGCTGCGATCCTTGTGCTACACGCTCTCTTCCGAATCCTTTTCTCAATCCTTCTCTCGTAAGTATTGGGTGTTTTTCTTCTTCATCTCCTTCTATTTTTTCTTTTCTGGGTTTTGAACGAAATGACCACTCGTGAATTTGGACCCCGCCGTCCCATAGAACTAGGAGATGGGTCCACCCCTGATATCTTTGCCGTCTGTAAACGGACTGGTGGTATCTTTAGGAAGGTAGGATTGGGGTGGATAAGGCTATCCCTTAGGTGTTTCCTGTTTTTCTGTGAGAGAGATGATTGGGGGCCTTTTGTCCCACCCCTATTGTGGGAGGCCAAGAGGAAGTACATCTACAATCGTAATGTACTGGTGCTGGGGATCACCGCAGACTAAGAAATTTTGTAATGGGGGTTTTGTGCAGGTTTCCCCGCGAGAGAGATCAGGCTCTGAACGCCGTTGAACTTGTGAGGAGAGCGATCCGTGTCCCCGAACAGATAACTGATTGGGAGAAGTGTGAGCTAATGGACCCCCATCAAACCAATGCTGCGCGGGCACCGGCACTGCACCGAATGACCCTGGATGTCCCGCCCCGAGGACCGTATTTCCCAACGTGGTGCCCACGGCCCGTGGTGCTGAACCCATTGAACTGAGTAGTAGTGAGGAGCTGGAGCCTCTGAATTTTAAGACTACTGTAGGCGGGGAGGATGAGGATGGAGTGACCTCTGCCCGCGGTGATGCCACTGGTCTCTTTGGCTCGACGAGCACGGAGACCGAGGAGGATGACCGCGAGGTCGAACTTAGGAGGGCTGCGGGGACCTCTAAGAAGGCCGCTGAGACCACAAATATTGTGGATGCCTTTTCTGACCCTGACTCTGAGGAGGAGGAGGAGATTGTGGCCTCTGCCCGGAATAAAGGCAAGAGGCCAGCTATGGATGTGAATCCTGGTCGTGGCCGTAAGAAGGCCAAGGAGGTGGCCACCATTGACTGGGAGGAGGACATATATGAAGTATATAATGTTGATCGTAACGCCTTCCGTGTCCGCACCCTTGGGCACATACATTTGAAGGATAAGGACAAACTGCGGCCAGAGACAGTAGCTGATGTCCGCGAGGACAATAGGGCCTTGGTTTTCTATGGTGCCCAATTTGAGAACGGCCTAAGATTGCCCCCTGACCCATTCTTCTACTTTTTCTTGGAGTTCAACAAACCGCCTCCCTACGCACTCCGACTCCCAATGCCATTAGGGCTATAGTCTCCTTTATCGCGGTCCGCAGATTCCATGGCTATGAACCTACCCCCGGCCGGGCTTTATGCTTACTACCGTAACCGCATCAGCCGCAATATTTTGAGTTTGAAGGCTAGGAATTATTCTACCCGGACCTTCTCTCCTCCCTCAAATAAATTTGACCAATGGAACCAGAGGGACATCTTGGTCATTGAGTCTAGGTTTGGATGGCCCTTCTCAAAACCCTCAAATCCAGTCCCGATGAAGGTGGCCGCGAGTAGCTATCCAGCACCCTTCCTCTCGCGATGCTCATGGGCCAGGCTCTTAGAGAAATACCTGGCCAGCTATTTGGACAGCGGGGAGGAGCCTGTTTATGATGTGGGCTCCATAGTTGAGGATGAGCCACTCTTGGTCTACTCGGGGGTGGCTCCTCGCAGGGAGGGCGCCCCACATGCCCCCAGAGTAGTGATAGAGCCTTTGCCCCGCGACCCTGATTGGCGGGTGCACGAACATTACCAGTTCGAGGCAGATTGTAAGACCTGTATGCTGGGCGCTGAGTGCGATCCTCCCGAAATAATTGGTCTCTGATTCCTCTATATAACTGTTGCTCCTTTATTTTTCCTTTGAATTTTTGAACTGCATTCTAACCATTTCTCCTTCCCTCCAGAGTAGATCCTGAAGAATACAATTTTTGATGGCTCCCATGAATGCTGCTCAATCAAGGCCAAGAACCCGAAGGCCAATAGGGAGGCCAGCCGCGAAGAGGCAGACCGAGTTGGGGGAGTCTCCACCAAAGATAAAACTATTCCCGTTGTCGCCAGGAAAACTGGGGAGCCTTTGACCAGCTCCAAAACCGTTCTGACTACGGGGAACCTTCCTCCACCTCCCAAGGGACCTCCCCCGGCCAATGCTCTCCGAGCTAGTTCTCCTGGCCGCACCATTCCTTCCGGCCACCAAGTGGATTCTCGGAAGAGGGGCGACAGAGAAGGAGAGCCGGGGCAGGGACAGAGAAAGCTCCAGAAAGTCGGGGATGCTCCTCCCCGTACCGTGATCGCTCCCGCCGCTACCTCTCATCTTCCCCGTTGGGGATCAATTTGCTCGCAGCCTCATCCAGCTGGCCCTCTGACCACCCGCGAGGAGACGCTGGCAGTTAGAAAAAAGCTGTCAGAGGTGCCCGCCGTGACTGGGGTGGACATCTACGCCCGCAATTCTGCCAACGCCTCCGTGGGGATCGGGCTGGTGAACCGTTTGTATTCCCCCGACTTCTACAAGAACATAGTTGTCGAGGAGAATGCCTCGGCCATGGTGGGGGACATAGGCCTTGCTCTGACTGAGGTAGATAGCAGTCTGATTTCTTTGATTCCATACTTCTCCTCTCAGTTTCTAACTTTTAGCTCTCCTTTCCTCGCAGGTGGGCAACAAGGTGCTGCGGCTAAGGGAAAGCTGCGACACTCTGACCGCTGAAGTGGATAACAAAACTTCCATTTTGGCGGCCAAACTCCGTGAGCTGGAGGATGCTCAAGAAAGGATTGGGACCTTGAACTCCCTAATGGAGGAAAAGGACAATGCCTTCAAACAGAAGGAGTCTGATCTGAAGGACTTCTCTGACCGCTTGGCCACGGTGGAGAAGGACCTGGAGAGGGTAAGGGGTCAGCGGGATGAGCTCCGCGGGCACAAAGCTGAGTGGGAGCCCAGGAATAAGGAGCTCGCGGCCAAGCTGGAGGCCGCCAAGGTTGATGTGGAGGCCTTGGGGAAAAAGGTGGACGAGCTGTCCGACCACCGCTCCCTTACAAGAGGATGGAGGCGGAGGGGAAATCTCGCCTCGACGATGTTCGCAAGGAGGCGGTGGAGGAGTACAAAACTCCCAGAATTCAAGGATTGGCTCCTCGCCGAAAATCTAGCTCAAGACGAGGTCGGGGTCCGGACACGATTCGAATTTTGCGGCCACTGTGCGTGTTCTCTCGTACAAGAGCCGGCCGTAATTGGTTCTGGTTGTTGCTACCGATGAAGAATGCTTGCCCGGGCATGCATTATTTCCCTTGTCCGAGGATGAGGTGAAAGGCTTGGAGCCGTCCGCCGCGGCCTCCTTGCCTCCCGTGGCAGGTGATCGCTCTTGGTCTCATCGCAGATCCGGGATGAGCTAAGGTTCGGTGGATAACCCTATTTCTCTCGTGGATGCCCTTGCCCGCTGTTCTACCCGGTGGGCCTGCCATAGGAGACCTCTTTCCTCATCGGGCGCCTCCCGCTCCAGCCTCCCATACCGAGGCCGCCCTTGATCCTATCACGCACCTTTCTTGTGAACAAACTTGCCCTCTCCAACTCCTCAATCAAGATCCTAAGGGGCAAGCTCCGTAGCTTAGGTTTTTGTTTTTTCTTTTGTAATAGACTAGGATCTCTTTTGTAATAGTGTAGGAATTTTGTAAATACTTCCTTAATCATTAATAGAAGCATTTTTCTCCACTTGGCTCCTGTACTTTTATCTTAATTGCTTGTCTCGTAGGCTATTTTGAGTAGTTTGGCAATCTTCGAGCACCTAAGTACTTGCATTCTTGCCTATTACTTTTTGAATTAAAGTTCTTAATCCATTTTCACAACCACTCATATTGCTTGCTCCATCATACCCTTGACCTCTAATCATAGACATACTCAAGTTATTCTTAGTCAAAAGGTCTTCAATTGCATTTTTAAGTGATATGGCATTTGTTTCTTTCACATGTTCTATCCCCAAAAATCTTTCCACAACACCACCTTTGGAATCAACATAACGCACAACAAGGCCCATTTGTTCTTTCATTGAACAATCACCGGATTCATCGGCTAAAATAGTGAATACATCATCCCCAATCTCTTTACAAATTTTTGAAGTGGTTAAAAAGGCACATGCTCTTGCAAGTTCTTTTTGAATGGCAGGGGAAGTCATCTTACGACCTCCATGTTGACCATGAACCTCTCTTAACACACTTACATATTCAAGAAAATGACCTTGGTAAGAAGAATTTTTTGCCTCATTATGGCCCCGAAATGCTTGCCCGCCCCTCAAAAGTAATCTAGTAACTCTAAGTGATGTCTTCAAGTTCATTACATAATCACTATCTTCTTGTTCAGTTTGTCTGTTCAAACACGTTCTAATGCTTTGCTTGGAGTTCATGAGAATTGTACATTTTGCGTAACTTGCTAAATGAAAATCACTCTTAGCATGTCTTTCAAGTCCCTCCCCAATTCTAGACCAACTCTTAAAACCATTATCTTTATCAACAAAAGCTTCACGACCATACTTACTCACATCTTTAAACAAATAGCATGGCAAACAAAACAAAGCATCTTTCGATTCACTATATTCCAACCAATCTTTATAGTCACTAAACCATCATGACGAAATTTACGCTTTTACCCGAGATGAGAGTGATTGGATATTCCGGTAAAATTGGTTGTTAGGGCCTTTGACGAGGTACATTCTTCTAACTCTTTTCAACATCATCCGGATGAAAAACCGTGATTGCCTCTCTTTTCCCGGGATCATTTTTGTAGTGTCACATCTCCGTCTCGTAATCGTATTGTAGGTTGTGGTCCTTGTGTTTCTTCAACAACTACCTCTTCTTGAGCAATTGGAACACTAGTGTTTGATTTGTTTTTCGGAGTCATCGTAAAGAATTGATCCAACCTATACCAATGTTATCAAAAAATCAATTAAACTAAGTTTGTAGAATTTAGTGGTTCATCAATATGACAAAAGCATCATTGCAATAAAATGACAAGTATTATCCTTTATACAGATAGATGCCTCCAAAACTGTTTATATGCAGCAAGAAAAGAATTAACACTAATTGGAAAAGCACTACAACCCACAAATATAACATTGGCCCATTACAGCAGTTCTGGGTACTAAAGTAAAGAGTATCTACGATTACGAACAAAAACAAGGCATTCATTCCCCAAACAATTCGAAAATTACAGTGACTAGTGAGGATGACCATCCATCTCAACAGGCTTGAATCTGATGTTTCAAAATTCGAATAAAAATCAATTTTAGTTTTTTAGGGTTTACCTTTTATTCGAAAGAATCTTCTTGGTTTTGTGAGGAGGTTGCGGAGGAGGGGGTGGGTTGTCCATATTGATGGAGGTCTACAGTCTACCGGCGGCGGCGATCAGGCGATGGCGAGGCGAAGGAGCCAGGAGGAAGAAGGTCCGTTCCGTTCGTTTCCTTCTTCTCTTTTCTCTTTTCTTTTTCTTTCCTTCTGTGCGACGTAACAGCGTTCCCAACCATATATTTGATTCAGCGTTTAAAATTCCTTTTTTTTTTTTTTTCTTCTAAACCAAAACGACGTTGCTTTTAAAAAATAATTTTTTATTTTTTTTTTTGGTGTTGCCTCGGCAACACTTGGCACACTACCAAATCCGCCCGATTGAACTCTAGGCCAAATTCCAATATTTTCACCTTTTTTTTATTGTTGTGTCTAATATATTTCACTTTTTTAATGTCAAAATTGTTTCTTGCGGCTCATTCATCACTATTGCAAAAAGAAACGGTTTCATTCTACCCCAAATGGCTAGTGTGGTCAGTTTCTATCCCCATTATTTTCACGTCTAAATCAACCGTGCCAACTGGGTTATCATTGTTCTATATATATGTGTGAAATTATCATAAAACCATCATAATCAACAATTTTGTTTATTTGACGGAAAGTTAGTTTTTGTCATATTTCCCTTAATTAAATGTTTATACGAGGGCATATATCATATGTGAAAAAATAGAGTTGAGGGGCATATCTCCGTCTAATTCCTAAGTATGGTGGCAAAAATATCATATTACCCCAAGTTGCAATGTGGGACCTAATATTTTAATTTTTATAAATAAGATTTTAATATTCCATCATTTTTATAAATTTTGCATTCAATTTTTTATTTACAATTTCGGTTATTTAAAAATAAAATATAGTAATAATATAATTTATAATTATTATATAGCATAAAAAAAAAGTGAAAGAAAAGAAAAAAACAACTTCCTAATTTATGTAACCTCTGTTCTCCCCAACACATATTCCCGTAACCCCTCATCCCTCATCCCTCACCCACCAACTCCTCCTTCCCCCATTCCTCCACTCATTTTGGAACCCCATGCCTCTGCTCCTCCCTCATCGTCGACCTCGGCTGTGGCTCCCATCTCCAAACCCCGAATCAATCCCAAATCTCGATCCGAAATTTGGAAGATGGAATTCCAAATTTGGTTTTTTTTTTTTTTTTTTTTTTATCTTTGATTTTAGAAAGATGATTGTGATTTAATGTTGCTTTTGAATGAAATCCTTTTTTGTTATTGTATTGATTGGCAATAATTGAAGTGGGTATGCTTTCAAATAGTCAAGTTTGACTTTGATTTGGTTTATGCGGGTTGTGGTGTGGCGATGGCAAGGGACCGACGAGAACATTGCAAAATTCCGGCAAAATGAGATTTGGATTTATACCAAAATTTTGGAGGGTAAAAAGTACTTTGACTATTTAATTGTTCAAGTAATAATTTGAAAGACATCTTTGCCCTCAAAAATCACGTCCATCTCACATGCTATGGGTTCCGTCCATCCAAAATTATTTTGGATGAATGCGTCTGTTTCTCGATTCCGGGAATCGGCCAGTCGAGATGATGAATCGTGGTGGTGGTGGTGGTGGTGGTTACGGGATGTGGCCGCCACCCGATCTGCCCGTCGATCGCGTTGAAGTTTCGGTGAACCCTACTTTGCCGCCTCTCCTGGATTTGTTTCTAATTCTTTGCCAAAACTACGGGACATAACAACAACAAAAATTGGAAGGGAAAAAAGGGGAATGACAAAAGAATTAGGAAGGATAATGATGACGCCACGCCTTTGGGGTCGGGAGCGGTTCAAGGATTATCCGGCTAGGATATATTTGGTGGTTTTATGTACCTAGATCACAACACAAACAAGCACCGTTAAGGTCAAAGTTGGATGTTACTCCAACTCGAGGCCCTCGGGTGTGAGAGTAAGAATACCGAGTAATAAGGCTTTGAATACCTTTGGAGTGTGTGTGTGTTTAGGTTTAGAGAGTAAAAAGAGCTTACTCAATTGTATATGGAACTTACCTTGCCCAAGAGGGTAAAGGCCTTCTATTTATAGGCAATGCCACGGTGCTTGTTGAGGTAAGCTTAATGAGATCACCGGGGGCACTTTGGTATTTGACCACCTACACGTGTCCGCAGCCTAATTGGTCCTGTCGTGGGAGGGAACATTGACCGTCCAAGTGGACATGGCCGAAAGGGACATGAGCCGTGGTAAATGCCGGCTTATTGCATTAAATGGAATAGTAGTGCGCCGGGATCGAGCCGCATTGCAATGCGTGATGGGGGAGCCGGTGGCAAGTGGCCTCGTCGTCGAGCGCAAGCTAACTTGCTCGGCAAGGCTTTGACATTAACCGAGGAAGCGCATGTGCCCGCGGAGTCAATCGTTGTGCCCGCGGTCAAAGATATAAGCACGCGAGCACGGCTGATGCTGGCATGACTTCATGCGGGCACGGGATCTCAGCCGAGTGTGGTCCCAAATGGTCTCTCGGATGGGGACGATGCGAGGAGGGGACACGATCTTGACCACAAGGGAGCCTATTTGTCCAAGCGGCCCCTTCCCTCCAATGGTCTAGGAATGGCCACAGGGTTCACTGTTCCTTGGACTAGACCTGAGCGCGGCCCGGGGTCCAAGAGATCCGGGCTCATCAATGGCCCCTAGCTCTGAAAGTAGATGATTATTTTCTTATGGTCTCGAGTGAGGAGCTAGCTCAGGAAGCTCGGTCCGGCTCCAATTGCTCCTCGAGCGAGCACCCGTTGCCATAGCAGCTTGTTGTTGACCTGTTGCCCGGCCCTACGGGCCTACGGGAACGTTTGGGAGGCACCAAGAGTGAGCACGTGGTCCCTCGCATGGCGTGGGCCTCCCTGCGGGTTAACTCGTGGGCTCCCTTCGCAGTATGGAAAAGATCGGGGTTAGTGGTACGTCGTGGGTACGTGTCGCCTATCCAAGGGGGGCAATAAATGCAAAGGGTATTTTAATTTTTGAATTTTCAAACGTTTCTGAGATCGGTTCAGTGGTTCGAGGTAGGATTTTGTGGGCTAATATAATATCGGTTAACGGGTTAACCCGTATAGGTAGGCCTTATAAATACCAAAACCCTTAAACCTCAAACCCTTTTTACCAAGCTTTCCAAACCTCTCGTAGAGCTTTGCAGAGAGAAAATTCTTGTCACGATCCTTGTGCTACTGTCTTTCCGAATCCTTTTCTCAATCCTTCTCTCTGTAAGGTATTGGGTGTTTTTCTTCTTCATCTCCTTTCTTCATTTTTTCTTTTCTCGGGTTTTGAACGAAAATGACCACTGTGGAATTTGGACCCCGCCGTCCCATAGAACTAGTGAGATGGGTCCACCTCGATATCTTCATTGCCGTCCGTAAACGGACCGGTGGTATCTTTAGGGAAGGTAGGATTGGGGGTGGATAGCAGGCTATCCCTTAGGTGTTTCCCTTCGCTTTTTCCGTGAGAGAGATGATTGGGGGCCTTTTGTCCCACCCCGGTTGTGGGAGGCCAAGAGGAAGCAATACATCTACAATCGTAATGTACCGGTGCCGGGGATCACCGCAGACTCAAGAAATTTTGTAATGGGGGTTTTGTGCAGTTTCCCGCGAGAGAGATCGTGCTCGAACGCCGCTGGTCCTAAGCGAGGAGAGCGATCCGTGTCCCCGAATGTATAACTGATTGGGAGAAGTGTGAGCCAATGGACCCCCATCAAACCAATGTCAGCATGGCACCGGGCACGCACCCGAACGACTCCCTTGATGTCCCGCCCCGAGGACTCCATTTCCCCAACGGTGAGCTCACACGGCCCCGGCAGGCCGAAACCCATCGAACCGAGAAAGAGCGAGGAGCCGGAGCCTGGAATTTTAAGACTACCGTAGGCGGGGAGGATGAGGATGGAGTGACCTCCGCCTCACAGATGCCACTGGTCTCTTTGGCTCGACTGAGCACGGAGACCGAGGAGGATGACCGCGAGGTCGAACTTAGGAGGGCTGCGGGGACCTCTAAGCATAGCCGCCGAGACCACAAATATTGTGGATGCCTTTTCCGACCTCGACTCGAGGAGGGAGGAGGAGATTGTGGCCCCCGCCCAATGCTGGCAAGAGGCCACCATGGATGTGAATCCCTGGTCGTGGCCGTAAGAAGGCCAAGGAGGTGGCCACCATTGACCGGGAGGAGGACATATGGCGAAGCGATATAATGTCGATCGTAACGCCTTCCGTGTCCGCACCCTTGGGCACAATCATTTGAAGGATAAGGACAAACGGCGTCGCAGACAAGAGCCGATGTCCGCGAGGACAATAGGGCCTTGGTTTTCTATGGTGCCCACTGGGAACTACCCGAGATTGCCCCCGGACCCATTCTTCTACTTTTTCTTGGAGTTCAACAGCCTGCTCTCCTACGCACTCCGACTCCCAATGCCATTAGGGCCATAGTCTCCCTTTATCGCGGTCCGTTGCATTCCATGGCCATGAACCTACCCCGGCCGGGGGCTTTATGCTTACTACTGCAATCCAGACGCATCGCCAAGCAATATTTTGAGTTTGAAGGCTAGGAATTATTCTACCTCGACCTTCTCTCCTCCTCAAATAAATTCCTCGACCAACGGAACCGCAGGGACATCTTGGTCATTGAGTCTAGGTTTGGATGGCCCTTCTCAAAACCCTCAAAATCCACCCCGATGAAGGTGGCCGCGAGTAGCTATCCGCACCCTTCCTCTGCCGATGCTCCGCGCCGTGCCCTAGGGTACCACTCCGGCACTATTCGGACAGCGGGAGGAGCCTCGTTTTATGACGCGGGCTCCATAGTTGAGGATGAGCCACTCCTTGGTCTACTCGGGGTGGCTCGCAGTGAGAGGGCGCCCCACATGCCCTCAGAGTGGGTTGATAGAGCCTTGCCCTGCGACCCTCAATTGGATGTGCACGAAGCATTACCGCGCCCGAGGCGCATTGTAAGAACCAGTAGGCCGGGCGCCGAGCGCGATCCTCCCGAAATAATTGGTCTCGATTCTTCTATATAACTGCTACTCCTTTATTTTTCCTTTGAATTTTTGAACTCGCATTCTAACCATTTCTCCTTCCCTCCGTAGTAGATCCCCAAGAATACAATTTTTGATGGCTCTACGAATACGCTCAACCGAAGGCCAAGAACCCGAAGGCCAATTGTGAGGCCACCGCGAAGAGGCAGATCGAGCTGGGGGAGCCCTCCACTGCATAAAACTATTCCCGTTGTCGCCAGGAAAACCGGGGAGCCTTTGACCGCCTCCAAAACCGTTCGACTACGGGGAACCTTCCTCCACCTCCCAAGTGACCTCCCCGCCAATGCTCTCCGAGCTAGTTCTCCCGGCCGCACCATTCCTTCCGGCCACCAAGTGGATTCTCTGAAGAGGGGCGACAGAGAAGGAGAGCCGCGTGGACAGAGAAAGCTCTGCAAAGTCTGGGGATGCTCCTCCCCGCACCGTGATCGCTCCCCGCGTCGAAGCAATTCCTCATCTTCCCCGTCGGGGGATCAACCTGCTCGCAGCCTGGTCCAGCTGCCCTCTCGATCACTCCCTGCGAGGAGACGTCGGCGCTTAGGAAAAAGCCGCGAGGTGCCCGCCGTGACTGGGTGGACATCTACGTCATACCCTCGCCGCCAACGCTCCACTGTGATCGGTCAAGGTGAACCGTTTGTATTCCCCCGACTTCTACAAGAACATAGTTGTCGAGGAGAATGCCTCGGCCATGGTGGGGGACATAGGCCTTGCTCGAC